>JAKSZT010026446.1:4209538-4279674 GCA_026826555.1 Tolypeutes matacus
TAAATGGAAAAATATTCCCTGTTCATGGATAGGAAAACTAAACATCATCAAGATGTCTATCCCACCCAAACTAATCTACAGATTTAATGCAATCCCAATAAAAGTCAACACTGTATTTTTTAAGGAACTGGAAAAACTAACCACAAAATATATTTGGAGAGGCAAGAGGCCCTGAATTGCCAAAGACATATTGAAAAAGAAAAATGAAGTTAAGTTGGAGGTATCACACTACCTGACTTTAAAACATACTACAAAGCTACAGTGATCAAAACTGCGTGATACTGGCACAAGGACAGACCTACTGACCAATGGAACCGAATTGAGAGTTCTGATATAGATCCTTGCATATACAGTTATCTGATATTTGACAAGGCCACGAAGCCCACTCAATTGGGAGAGAATGGCCTCTTTAACAAGTGGTGCTTAGAGAACTGGATATCCATATCCAAAAGAATGAGAGAAGAATACCATCTCACACTTTATACAAAAATCAACTCAAGATGGACCAAAGATCTAAATATAAGAGCCAAAATCATAAAGACCTTGGAAGATAATGTAGGGAACCATCTACAAGACCTTGTAATAGGAAATGGTTTCATGAACTTCACAGCGAAAGCATGAGCAGTAAGAGAAAAAATAGATAAATGGGATCTCATCAAAATTAAAAACTTCTGCACCTCAAAGGATGTTATTAAGAAAATAAAAAGGCAGCCTACCCAATGGGAGAAAATATTTGGCAACCATATATCTGATAGGAGCCTAATATCCTGCATATATAAAGAAATCCTACACCTTGAAAATAAAAAGACAAACCACCCATTTAAAAAATGGGCAAGTGACCTGAAAAGACACTTCTCCAAGGAAGAAATACAAATGGCTAAAAAGCACATGAGAAAATGCTCAACATCGCTCGCTATCAGGGAAATGCAAATCAAAACTACAATGAGATACCATCTTACACCCATCAGAATGGCAGCTATTAAAAAAACAGGAGACACTAAATGTTGGAGAGGATGTGGAGGTATGGTCCAGCCACTGTGGAAGACAGTTTGGCAGTTCCTCAGAAAACTAACAATAGATCTTCCGTATGATCCAGCAATTCCACTGCTGGGTGTATACCCAGAAGAACTGAAAGCAAAGACATAAACAGATATATGCACACCAATGTTCATAGTGGCATTGTTCACCATTGCCAAAAGTTGGAATCAGCCCCGGTGCCCATCAATAGACGAATGGATAAGCAAAATGTGGTACATACATACAATGGAATATTACTCAGCTGTAAGAAGGAATAAAGTGCTAACACATGGAATAACGTGGATGAATCTTGAAGACCTAATGTTGAGTGAAGCAAGCCAGGCACTGAAGGATGAACAGTATATGACCTCACTGATTTGAACTGAGGAAAGTGAGCAGTCTCTGAGAACCACAGTCGGAAGATAGGTTAACAAGGGAGAGAAAGAGAAGAGCAGGCTTTGAGCCATCACCCATATGGACATAACCTATGGTAAAGGGATAGAGTATAGTTGCATATTGAAGGACAGGACAGGTGGGTAGTGATATTACTGGGTTTGGTGGTGCAGCGTTGACAGCTGGGTAGATTAGGAAGGGCAGTTCAAATACCCAGGGCATGGAACTATGATCTTGACATTCCATGAGTCAAGACAAGGGAGTGTCATAGGCCCCAGGGGGGTGGGGAGGAAGGAACAGTTAAGATCTAATGGGGTATTTAGTGGTCATGGGAAAGGTTTTTCATTACCTTACAGTAATGGACACAGGACATGGTAAATATCATCAAAACTTATTAAACTGCATCATCTAAATTGTAAACTATACTGTAAATCATTGACAATGTTTAGTTGCTATATTTTGCTACCTGTATAAGAGTTATAACAATGCTAACATCCAAAAAAAAAAGGGTGGGGGATTTAATATGGGGTGGGGAAGGGGGGGTGGTTTGGTATCTGGGAGTCTCTGGTACTCCGTGACTTTGCTGTGACCTAAAACTTCTTTGAAAATTAAATGAAAATTTGGGAGACAATGGGGATTGAGAGGGGGAAGGTGTCACGGCACACCAGACATTCGATAACACAGTGATAAAAGGAAAAAAAGAACATATATATATATATATATATATATATATATATTTTTTAAAGGCATTTCTTTTGCTTTTCCCCCCATTTTTTGGAATGTCCCAATCCGCTAATTATATTTTGTTTTATTTTTTGTTTTTTTGTTCTTTTGGTTTTTCTTTTTTCCCCGAGTTTCCTTATGTTTGTCTCTTGCATGTAAGCTTATCATTGTTTTTTCTTTTTCCTATTAAGTGTATTTGATTATTTTATGGACTACATGTTCATGGAAGATTTAGATCACAGAAGGGTTACAATGGGTACCGCAGGGGATTATTGGTGGGGGGTATCTGGGAGGGGGATTCATGGGAGTAAGTTCATCCAAATATACATGAAAGATATACAAAATTGTTCAAAAGATCAAAGGATGGGGCATGGTCACGGTGGGTGGACAATCACACAATAAATGGGGGAATGTGAATTCTTAGCCTGGAGAGCTCTGCCACATTCTCCAAGGGAGCAGCAACAGTCCTCTGAGTGCAGGGAGAGTCCGTCAAGAGGATGGCCCACTGATGAGTTCTTTTTATTGATGACAACCCTTATGAGTCTTTGCTCTTGTAACTGAAACTTAGCTTACTGTTATGGGGTGCCGAAGGGTTGCCGCCTAAGAGCCTCCTTGGTGCACAAATGTGGCCTCTCTCTAAGCCAAACTCAGCATATGAATGCATTACCTTCCCCCCAACGTGGGACATGACTCCCGGGGATGAGCCTCCCTGGCAACGAGGGATTAATACCAAGTGCCAACTGGCAACACAACTGGAAAAAGACCTTGAATAAAAGGGGGAAAAGGTAAAGACAAATGAGTTCAAGTGGCTAGGAGACTTCAGAGAGAGTCGGGAGGTCATCCCAGAGGTAACGCTTACACACACCTCAGTAGGAGCTCATAGAACATTAAAGTGCATATCACCCCACACAGAGGGGCTCCGGAGGGCTCTGGAGACACCCGGGTCCTATATAAGGGGGGATAGCCCCAGAGACTAACACCTTATCAGTGGGCTCTATTTTGGAATCTGTGCTCCTGAGAGTGACAGAATTGGACTCAAATAAGTCCTCCCTGCACATGGTTCATCAGTCCCTTCTATTCAAACCTGTATGTGATGCTGGAGTTTTTAGGTATACTTCCAGAGACTGGAGCCTCTGGCCTACCTATGTGCCAGGTATGCGTGGAAGCTCGGTGGAGATGCAAGTCCTACCCTACAGCTCAATGGACTCATCCAAGTCACCTGGCGAGGAGACAATGATGGGCAACGGCCATCCCAGGGAATGGAGAGGGCCTGCATTTGCAGGCAGGATCATCCCACCCACCATATCCATGGAATATAAGCCCTCTCTCACTTGGAGGTGGAGTGGACATCACCATCCCAGTCCCCTCAGGATTGGGGGAAGAACTATGGACTAGAGTGGACTTGATGGTATTCTGTTGTACACATATGGTGATTCTAGCAATGGAAGAAATTATAACAGTGAGGTGGAGCCAGTGGCCACTGTACACTTTCGGGGCAGGGAGGGGATGTGCAGTTGAAATACAGGGGCTTTTTCGGGATCCGGAGTTTGTCCTGAGTGCCGTTGTGGCAACAGATGTAGGCCATTTTAAATCAGCACACACCACTCAGAACTGTGTGGGAGCGAGTGTGGTCTACGATGTGAACTGTGGTCTATGGTTGATGGCAAGGCCCAGGATGTGTAAGTCCATTGAGGGTGATGGGCCACACTTGTGGGAGATGTTTGTGTGGGATGGTGTGGGAGGTGGGGAACATGGGAATCCTGGTAGGTTCCATGTAATAGTTTAGGTAATCTAAGCACCTCTTAAAATATAAATATATAAATATATAAATATATATATATATAAAATAACATTTTTGTAAGCAAATGCACATATATGCATATATATATTTAAATATCATTTTATAAATATTGGTATGTATTGTGTTTTGATTTTTACCTACAATAAAAAATAAATAAAAATAAAATAAAATAAAATAATGAATTACTTTTATAAATTAAGAAACATTTATATCTGTAACAAGTACCCATTAACTCATCTATATATTTAGTACGTACTCAGACATAAATGATAGTGTATGTGTGCATGAGGGAAGATATGTTACTGCGTATTTTAATCTAAACATGTGTACACAGGGCAATGAAAGGGAAGAGGAGAAATTGCAGAAACAAAAAAATTAGTACAACTATATAAAATTCAAATTTTAATACTCAAGTTCAAACTCTTCTGCAAAACAATCTAAACTCACCTTTTCTGGAATATTTTGAGTAATGATTTCCAAATGTGACAATACTGATAAAAATGTACAAATGCTTGTTTTAAGTTTTTCTTCATCCTGAAAAAAAGGAAATATTTGTTCAAAGCTTATTCTGAGTGTGTGCACGTGCAAGGCACCATGGACACTCCAGGGTCACAAGGCTGTGAGGCAGTCTCTGCCTTCAAGGAGCCTATGGCCTGGTTGAGAACACAGGAGTTAAAGAATAGAAAGGAAGTAACTACATAGGGTTCAATGTCAAAGCACACACAATCAGCAGATAGAAAGGCATAGTACATATTTTAATGTAAAGTTAAGTGGCAGAGCTATGGGCACACCAGCTTCAGAAGAGGCAAGACCTTAAGGATGGGAAGGAATGGTCTGGAGAAGGAAAGGGCATGGAGGAGCAGGAAGGAGAAAGGAGATTACAGATAAAAATGAATAAAATGAACAAAGGCACAGAGGCAAATGTAAGGCAAAGGCAGCAAAAGGTAGAGACCAGCTTGGCAGGGGAGTTTTAGAAATAGTAAGGCTCAAAAATTAAATGGGATTACACTCAGGACCAAGATGGCACAGTAAGATGCACCAGGGTGCGACCCCCGCCCGCCCCCCCCCCAAATCGTTGAACAACTAGCAAAAACTGGAAGACCCATCTACTACTGTAGTAGCTGGGCGAGTGCTGCATCAAAAAAAATGCAGCCTTAAAGACGGTAGGAGCAGCTCATGGTGCCCTTGCTGACCCCTTCCCAGTGCGGTGTGGAACTGCCTGCACTCCCACTGGGAGTCCCTGGCTTTGTTCGGGAGGGAACAGAGTAACCTGTATGTGCACACTGCAGTGGTGGTAGGTCAGTGCCAATCTATGACCAATCTATCCAGCACCCACATGTCTGAACCAGGAAACTCCTCTCCCCTTGCCCTCCCAGAATTTGCCCTACAGGCAGAAACAGCTGGCTCACAGCTGAAAGTGACTCATTCACATTAAAATTAAATTTGAGTGGAAGGGCTTGGTCATGTGATTTGGTTTGGACAATGAGATATTAGCAAGCATGATGCAAACAGAGTATGGATAGGCACATGCATATCAAGACTCTCATCCTGGAATACTCTTTCCTGGAACCTTGTGCTACCATATGAAGAGGTCCAGCTGCCCTGCTGGAGACATGGAAATCGAGTGATGCCTGGCCATCCTGTTTCCGCACAGCAGTTCAGGTGACAGACACGTGAGTGAAGAGCCATCTTGTATGTTCCAGCCCCAAAGATACCACGTGGCCAGCCAGTTCCAGCCAACCCAAAGAATGATGAGAAATAATAAAACATTGTTTACACCACTAAGTTTTAGAGTGATCTAGCACTGATAACAGATATTATCAGTATGACTAAAATGCAGAAGAGCAGGACTGTGGCATAAAGAGACCGGAGAAGAAGGAAGGCACAAAACCATGCAAGACTTGGAAGCCATTCTAAAGAGTCTTTATCCTAAGAGCAATGTTTTAAGCAAGTGGGATAACCTGCTCAAATTTTCATTTTGGAAAAATTGCTCTGGCTTCAGTGCACAGAACAGACTTATCAAGGGGGGACAAGAGTGGATATAGGTAAGCCCAGTGAGGAAACCACTGCAGTAGTACGACAATGGCTTTGATTAGGATATAATAGTAGAAAGAGAGAAGGTGGGTAAATTAGAGAAACATTTAGGAGGAAATATCAACAGGACCTGGTCATGAATCATACATGGAGCATGAAAGATAGGAGAGTGTCGAGGTTTCTGGTTTGTCCAACGGTAAAGATGATGATGCCATTCACTGTAGTAGAAAGATGAAGTTTGGGTAAAAAATAATGCACTTGGTATTAGATATCTAAGTTTTAGATGACTTATAAACATTCAAGCCTTGAGCAGGGTGTCAGCAAGCTTATTCTGTAAAGTGCCAAACAGTAAATATTTTTGGTTTTGTGGTCCACATGGTCTGTTGCACTGCTAACTAACATTTCAGTGCAAAGCAACCATGGACAATATGTAAATAATGTGCATGGCTGTGATAAAATAAAACTGCCAGGCCAAATTTGGTCATTGTTTGCCAACTCCTGGTCTAGAGCCTGGGGAAAGATGTCTGGAATAGATACATAAATTAGTGACTCATTCACATTATGTAGTAAGTGAATCCATGACAGATGAAATGAGAGAAGAAAATAAGGAAAGAGGAAGGCCTAGTCTTGAGAAACACTAGTATTTAATCACTGTATAGAGAAGGAAAAGTCTAGGAAAGGTGATAGAAAGGAGGGAACAAAGAGGCAGGAGAACCAGGAGTGTGTTGTCACTGAAACCAAGAACAGTGAAGTAGTCAAAAGTGTTAACGTGGCTGGGAGAAGTAAGATGAAGGCTGACGACTGCTGCTTCCGAGAACGATGGAGCTGAAGCTGGTCTGTACTGCAAAAGCAGAGTGGGTTGGAGACGATATGAAAACATGGAACTACGGAATATAGACCACCTTGCCTTTCAGGAAGTCTGACTATGAAACAGGAGAGAACAGGAGAGAGATGGGGGGTGGTGGGGAGAGAAAGGGAGAGACTGAGACTACAGGGAATGGAAATAACCAAAAACAATGGATGAGACTTGAGCATGTTTAAAAGCCAGTGGAAACCATTTGGTTAAGAAGGAGAGACTGACTGGTTAAGAAAGAGACAGTTATAGCAAAAGGTTCTTATTCAGAAGGTAGGAGGGAATAGGAGCCAAAGAGCAAGCAGGAAAATTACTCTTGAATAGGAGACAGACAACTGAGAGTAAAACTAACTATTAAAGTGAAAACAAATCTCCCCATATATTCAAATATCATTTTTTAATTTTAAAAAAATATGCATAATCTCCTTTACTTACATAAGAAAAATAATCCCAGAACTTCGGGAGAAATTGTGGGAATTTATGAAGAATCAATATAATAATCCATTCTATGAAATATTTTATGGATGCTTGATTATTGATGAAGCCAGCCTGGAAAATCTTGTCAATAATCCCATTCAAGAAATTCTGAGAAAAATAAAGTTCAAAAAATAATCTGTTTATATTATGGTTATTAATTTTAAATTTTAAAATACCACTTAAGGTTTTATCATAATTCTTGAATCTATAATTCTCCAAACAGCTGCCCTGCAAACTATTTATTGAAATATAATGATGAAGTATTTTTAATGAGTACTGTGCATGAATCATTTAACTTTGTTATTATTACTATGAGGAAGGATATTACTATCCATATTTTTACAGGAAAAGACAGACTCAGAAAAGTTGAATAACTTGCCTAAAGTCATACAGCTGGTAAATGGTAGAGTTCAGATTCAAATCTAGATCTGCCAAGATGCCATGGTTTAAAACTTAGAATGATGGGTGACACAGATGGCAAAGTCAGCAGACAGTAAACAGAACTGCAGACAGGCAGGTCTTGGGCCACCTGCATTCTCTTTTCAGACCATTCAGTTGCCTTCCTTTACAATCTTTCCAACTCCACTACTACCACTGCTATTCTTTTGGCTAAGACTTTGAGCTCCAAAATCATCCTTTTTATCCCGTCCTTCTCTTCAACATTATACTTTTATCTGGATAACTGAATATATCTAAGTATTCTATCTCTACCATTCACTAGATACGCCACTTTACAGGTAGTTACCTAACCTCTCTGAACTGCAGTGTCCTTACATGTAAAATGAAAATATTTATGCCCTGCCTTGAAAGACTGTTATGAAGGTAAATGAAACCATAAGATAGAACAATTTAAAAACCCTTAATAGTGGTTGGTCCATAATAAACATACTAGTTTTCTTTTTCCTTATTTTCACCCCTGTTCTGACATTCTCCTTCCTCTCTCCAGTGCTATCCCCTCTCTACTTGGGGGTGGAGGGGGTAGGTGAGGGGGGGCAGGGGGGGTCTCAAGTCCAAGGAAAAAAACTAGTAAAACATTTCAAGAATGTTTCTTTTTATTAATGCACTTTCATGTTTAACAAAGTATAATATTTTACTCAGTATTTTAAAAATAAAATAATGTTAGAAGGCTTCTGATGAAAAATAGAAGCCCCACCACACACCCACTATTCCTTTTTAATTTATCCAAACCATGTATTTCCAAATAACACATTGTACTAAAATGTTTCTCTCTCCCTTAATAGATAGGACTTTATAAAACAACAAAAAAAGAGGCTGACAAGTTTAAAAAATTTATCTCAAACATTTAAAAGAGGGTGGGGAAGGTGGTAGGGAACTCTAAAGTCAGGGAATTTTTTAGGAATCAGAAATATTTCTAAAAATTGTGTTGGTTATATACCATTCCTTCCTCATAACGATGATCTATTTTCTTTACAGGATTATTAAGCAAAGATGGCAAGAGAGGCTAGACAGACAGGCCAGGCAACTGTTCCTTGGCTACTCAAGGAAGAAGCTCTGCTGTAAGAGATCTTGGCCTCTGCTTAGCTGGTTTATATGCCTACTGTTCATGAATTTAAAGGTAAACATGACCCTGGAAATGACAATTCCATCCCAAATGATGTGATTTGTGTGGTTTCCAGGCACATATATAATGTGAAACACCAACATTCCAAAATAACTTAGCCATGGATAATTAGTATTTAAGTAATTACATTTCCTACACAAATGGCATGAAACTTTAAAACAGTTAAAATGCCCATTAAAATATTAAAGGAGAAAACAATTAAATGGGGACACATAAACCAGCTTCCAAGTTATTTCTACAATAACTAATTGCCTTGGTACTCTCTTTTTTAAGAACCTAAGTTGGTACAAAGGCAGATTAGCAAGTAATAAAATAATAATTGTCAGTTTCTATATATTATTTGTAGGAAAATATTAGGTTTAAAAGGTAAAATTATAATACATATTATACCTGATCAAATCTGGGGAAAAGCACAAGCAGAATCTGCCATATTCGATTTTTCACTCTATGCTGTAGAGAATTCACATAGTAGCGAGTTCTTGACTTGGACACCAATACATCCTGGAGAGGACAAGTACTATGAAATTACTTACTGAATTTGTGATTAATAAAAACAAAATCAATGACAACTTCAAATTTAAGAGGTTTAAACTGGGTGTGGGGGCCTACTGTCTTCCAAAAGGCAGATCAGGAACAAAACTTTTTAAAAATCTCTTTTCATTGCATTTTGTTCTTTTTGTTAACTTATCTGCTTCTAAAATTAGAAGGAAGAATCATAAAACCGTATTCAGCACAAAAAGTGTTTGGAAATATACTTCTATGTCTTCATGGCCAGTTAAGGGGAAGATAAGAAGCTCTAGGGGAAAGAATAGATTAACGACATCTGACATATATTACAATGCAAAAACGTAAGCGCTTCTCATTTTATGGCTTTTGTCTTGTCTAAGTTGGAATAATGGTTATCTGCAACTCGATATAATCTCTAAAGACAGGAGCCACAGCAGTAAATGAAATGCCATCACCGGACACAAGAAAATAGCAGCACTAAGCATTCTCCATTATCAGACAGGCTTTCCCTTGCTTTTAATGGTTTGTGCCAAGTTCAGCCAACTGCACTTTTGATATCATAACTATTAGTGCTTTAGCTGCTAATTTAAGATCACATGAATGAGTTAACACTTTCAAGTATCTTAAAGGTGACAAAGTAAGTCATTCACTGTCTCTAAAATCATGTTCATCTAGTGAGAATGATCCTATTTACTTCCTAACTCTTCCAAGATCTTTCTTCCTTCATAATCTCTTTCTATGCATTTGATGTGCATAAAATGTTATTATGAAAGCTAAATTATTATAGATTTTAGTGACTCCTGACAATGAAAATCGCATAACCTCCTCTATTACCATTATTTCTTTTGTGAAAATTTCTTTTGCTACAGGTGTTTCCAGGTTTCATGCACTGCTTAGCCTCAATGCAACTGAAAATGGAGTCACTAGGATAATCATTCATGCATTTTAAAAAAGCACCTTCACTTCAATAAAGCTTCCATTAGGGCCACACCTAAGTCACTGTCCTCACTAGGAAGTGCTCTGCCTCTCAGATTCCCTTTTCAGCTCATACTCTCTGTCCTTTTACCTGGTCTACTGAACCTGATCTTTTATTCAGAAAGATCTTCCATCTCCTTAACGTTTCTCTACCAGTCTATCAATTCTCTCCTAGTTTCATGTCTCTCCCAAGCCAACCTGGATCCCAAGAACAACTGCTACAATATCTTCAAGAGCACATTCAATTTTATTTTCACTAAACTTTATTGTTCTCTAAAACCAATTTTCAGTTCCCCAATTACTAACCAGGACTTAACTAAAAATAAAGAATATAAAAGTTCATATTTTCTCCTGATAAGATATAATCAGAAATGCATATACTGTTAACATAAGGAACAAATACTAAACCTTGCCTTGTTAACTATATTCTAAAACAAAGATAATTTAAAGTAAAATAAAGCATATTTACTTTATCTAATAGCTTGATTGCAAGATCTTCCATAAATAATTTATGGGACATATTTGAGCCATCTAATAAACACAGGAATTTGACAGCACAAATTCTCACATAGTGGTCATCTCTTTTAGTACTAAAAAACATAAAATTATAAACTATGTTAATACATTTTGAAAATAGAAAAGCATATCACAAATTAGTTACAAAATATCCAACCTCACTAAGGTTTCTAAAATTAAGTAAGTCTATAATAAATGACAACACTTTTAAATTTAGAATAGACAGAGAAAATAACAAATGAATATACCCAAAGGAGCGTCCAGCATGAATGAGCACAAATCTATCCAGACTTCTGGAAAAACAACACATATGCTACTAATCCTGAGTCAATAAGATCAGATCTATGGACAAAATAGATCACAGACGATAAAACCATTCCTGAAAGAGGATCACAAAAACCTCTGTTTGCTCAGGTGGTAAGAATAAGCACCAAACATCTCGGTACATTTTATCACACACTATAACTGCACGTTTTCTAACTGAGGGATACATCGATCTTAAGGGCACAGGAAGCACCATGTGCCCTGAATACCCCCATGTTTTCTGGTATCCAAACATGAAAAGCAAAATTAAGTGAAACTAGTAATATTTCCACATTTCATTATAACTGTTATAATGTAAATACCATTTTAATTTAAGAACAAAATATTTGTCTAGTAGAAATCAAAGTATTTGGGAAAACATCAACTAGAAAATTTCACATTCACTGCTACACTAAACCAGTCATGAAAACAAAACAAACAAATCAATTAAAGACAATTAACAATAAAAATACATATATATTTAATGAAAAGTGGCAGATGCTTTAAAACATAGCTAAGACTTTCAGAATAATAAAGACTTTTTTTTATAACTATACACAATTTTTTGTCCTAAACTCTAAAATCAAAGTGAATAATATACCAATTATCTTTGTTATAAACACAAACTCACATGCAAATTTATGAAAACTATGTGGAAAAAAAAAAAAACTTTTTAAGAAAGCTATTTGACAAGCACCAAAAAAATTAATTCATAGGTTAAGTAAGAATAGCCGTATCCTAGAAGTCAAAATTTTAGGTTTGTTCCAAGAATAATTCCATTTCCATGTATAACAAACTGATTTGTTAAATGGTAGGATTTTATTATATGTTAAACTTTATAGTCAAAAAGGATTAAGTAAAGTTTACAGATGTTCACCCCCTACAAAAGAAAGAAAATAGGGGCTTACACCCCCCATATTCATTTCCTTATTTGTGCTGGACACTGCAATGAAATTTTTTTTAAAGTTTTATCAAATTTTACTAAATAATGTCAAATCTGAAGAAAACATTTTAGCAAGGGAATATAATTCCTAGCACACTTTTAAAAGCTTATTCAATATATTATAACTATTAATAGATTAGATCTCACGGTAAACGTATTAAACTTTTTTAAAAAATCCAGAATTTCTCTAGGTTAAAATTGCAATATTCCATTTATGTTAAGACAGAAAAAAAAGCCACCATACTTACTTTTTAATAACAATGTTTGCTGCACACTCATGTCCAAGATTTTCTATGAAGGTCTGTACATCTTGAATAAGTCTTTCCATTTAAAGTAAATGATAAAGAACAACAGGTATTATAGGTAGGAAAAAATCTGAAGCCCCCAATTTAAAGCTAACTAACAGCCTATATTCTTCTAATTGAAAGCTCAAAACAAAGAGATGTAATTCTACCCAAGGAGGTACTTTATAGACGTTATGAAAGGTTTAAATTATGACATCTTTTTACCTTTGATCACGCCTAAATACAGTTCCAAATATACAAGCTTCAAGGACAAGTTCACTATAATTTTTTGCACTTGATAAAGAACCTTGGGATACATTTGAAGTAGAAACTATCCAAGATTGGCAGCAATAACTTATCAGTGTATTGAAGACTCCAGTTTTTATAGCAGACATTTCAATTATCTTGTACATAATCTGGAATGAAATACAGTGATCATTTTATCCTTTGAACCAATTTAGTTTTCTCAAAAATAATGTTCAGAGGAAACAGAGAGATTGAGAAGTGAAGAATTTTTTTTTTGGTCTGATTTTTTGTTTATTATTATTATGAAAATAATGAAAATGCTCTAATAATGATTGAAGTGATGAATGCATAACTATATGATTATACCAAATACCACTGATTGTACACTTTGGATGAACTGTATGTTTCATTAATATGAAATTTATCAATAAAATTTGTCAAAAAAATGTTGCTAAAAATTCAACTATCATTGACCTTAAATGATAGTTTTAATGGAAACATAAATGGAATCTAAAAAATAAAAAAATCCTTTATTGTTAGAATAATTCTGCAAGATGATCAATAATCACAGAAAACTAATTTTTCATTTCTCAATAAAAAAATAAATACAATTTTATTGATAGTGATATTCAACCAGAGAAATAGGCAAGAGAAACAACTGTCCAAAGTAACAGAATGAAAGGGAGAGGAAACACCTCACCAACTGCCTCTCTTTCCTTGAAGCAGCAAAGACCAAGTCTCTAAGTATGTATGTGGTGCAGGAAAAGTTGAGCTAGGCAAGCAGGACAAGAGGATAAATAAAAGGGTTTTATTTTCTATGTTTTCCCCTTTGGGTAAAGAAGTATACTTGAATGCCTCGGCATGATTTAATCCCAGCATATATCCCCTAATGCATCAGTGGTTGCAATCTCAAATGCCTTGGGAAACCAGAGAGACCTTTTTTTGGTAAGAGTTATATTCAGAGAAAATGTTTCTCTATAAAAGAAAAAAAACAGCATAAGTGCAATGACAAATGGCAGCTCATATTTGCCTTCAGTATCAAAGAGAAATCAAGGAATGACTGTGGAGATTGTAGAGAACTGGAAAGGGCATGCCCTATCTAAATAAGTTAGCTTCTACTCAACTCCAGCCAATGGTTGTCTTGTAGGTGTGACTGGTGTTTGCCAGATCACCCAACCTAAGAGAAGGTGAAATGCAGACTTTCTCACAGATTTCTCAATTCTTAGAGTTGACAACTAATTCAAAATTGTAAACACAGTATGAACCATAGTATCATGGGATCCTGGTTTATACCTCTTCTCTTACATCTAATAGATTTTCTTGTCCTTATTTATTCAAGGGATTGAAGAAGGTTCAAACAATATTTGTTGACAGAATAACAGAAAATATGAGCGTTATAAATATAACTCTCTTCTTCTTCAGGAGCTACAGGTCACAAAAAGTAATAAGAAAAAAAAAAAAAAGTTACCTCTTTTATTTTGAAATATGCCTGGCCCTTGATTTTTGCAGCAGTGGTAAGAACCTTGTTATCAAAAACAAACTGAATAAAAGCTTTTAAATTAGGCCAGAATGTCAGCTGAGTGTTGCTTAAAGAAGATATAATTTTCCAAGCCATGTCAAAAGACTCTATGCAGAGTAATTCGCAGGAGGTCAGAAGCTGGTAGAAAAAAAAAAAAAAGAAAGAAATACATACTTATCACTTAATTTCAGAAACATTTATTTCTGCTCCTATAGTTATTCAATTCATGTCTCACTATATCTTACCTTGGGAACCAAAGTTTTCATACACTGGAACACAGGTAAAACCTGATCAGAAGGAAGAATTGTGAGGGCTTCCAGGGCAGACTGCAAAGTCCTTATTGGCATTTGAACAGCAGGTAGAAAGGGTTCCAGAATTTCATCCTCTGTGGTTGGTATAAGGGTGTGGTATTTTTTCAACAGGAAAGAGAGGCAGACCCACTGATCATGAACATATTGGGCAACTATTTTCCCCCATCCTTGGGAAGATGAAGATTCCTCAAAAAAACTGAATGAAAAAATAAGGTCACTACTTCCTCAAAGTTGTGTCAATTTCTGTGGCATGTAGTACACTATCTTTATAAAGGAAGAAAACAGGTATAGATATAAATTGTCACTGTCAAATATCCTGCCTACCAAAAAATAAACTATATAAATCTCAATTTTCTAGCTACCCTGAAAGTATTTTCATTGACCTTAAATGAGTCACTGAAAACTAAGGGCAGAAAAGTTCATGGGTTTCTGGAAACAGAGGCTAATAATGTGATAATACATTATCCTGAACAGAGCATCATCTCCAAAATTCTCTAACTTAGTAAGTAATGTTGTACAGTTACTAATTACTTCAACGACTAAAGCAAAATGGATTTTTAATTTAACAATAATGATGCTTTTCATATACACAGACTACACTTCAAGGGGCTAAGATACCTGCTGGGCTCCTCTGTGGGGGGCTTCTGTAATGTCTGATTGAGCTGAAAAGAGGAAAGAAACCTCTCCATGGGTCCAGCTTCCTGAGAGTCGAGCTGTAGTTCTGGCTTCTGGTCAATGGCTTCACACACCATGGCCAAAGCAGCCATACTAACTACTCTCTGAATCTGCCCACCAAGCGTTGGTTCCTGAAAAGGAAATACAGCAACAGTCTTTTATTTAACATAAGCAATTCTAAAGTAGTAAGAACCTGGGTTACCAGTCTATGGAAAACTCATGCTCTCCTTCTACCTCTTCCTGCCTGCTAGTGAACATCAGAAAAACTAAGAGAGACTCTAATACAAGTCATTCGGTTTTCCTACTTCTTTACAGACTGGCAGTGAACAAATTTGAAGTGGCAATAAAAACTTAGCAATTCAGACTGGCAGGCGGATTCCTAGAGCTAATACATGACAAACAAGCTATGCACAGAACCCAAAGCTGTATAGGAATAAATACCCCTCAACCTTTTTCTTATGCATAAACAAAATTTGCACACAACCTTCCTATGGGTGAGCCTTGTTTCAACTCTTGGGCTGAAGCATGTTAAAAAAAAAAAAAAGCTCCAGGTTATAAATAACTCCTTGAATCAGCTGTAACTTGACTTTGAGAGACAACAGAGCATAGCAGTTAAGAGCATGGACTCAGGAACCACAGCCTCGGTCTGAATCCTGGCCCTGCACTTACTATCAGTATGACTGTGGATGCTGTTCCTTAGTTTTCTTTTCTGCAAAATGGGGATTGATCCAATGATCCAATAAATGGGTTATTTCATATAAAGCACTTAGAACTCTACATGTAGGAGCACACACAAAGAAAGGGTAACCAAGACAGCGTGGGTTCATACTAACAGAGAGAAAGAACCAAGAGCTAACTAAGAAATCTCTAACCAAAAAGCTAGGAGTGGTGGCAAGAAACTAAACAGAAAAATAGAAAATGGCTGCACTGAGAGACCAAAGAAGTTCTCGCATATATCGCTGACCACTAATATCTGTAACAGAAACGAACTTTCTACTATTATATGCCCTTTCCCACCCCACAAAAAATATATCAAGTATCTCTCCAGATAAATTTTACAACAGCAACAATGCCAACATATAAAGTAAAATTTAGTATTTTTGTTAAGCCCATTATTGTCCATTAACTGTAATGTAGTTCAGTGAATTACTAAAGAAAGCCAATTTTCAAGAATAAAAATTACTGTGGTAGGTTTATGGTTTTGCTCTATATTCAAAACTCACAATGTCCCATCATAACACTGAGACTAATAGGGTACCAGACAGGATGCTAAAATATTAACCAAGCCTCTTTATCATTTTTTTTTTTTTTTTTTTTAACAAGAGGAAAGTAATTTCCGCAAGGTTAGCAAGGATAAAGCCAGGATTCAAACAAAGGAAGTCTAACTCCAAAGCCTGCTCTCTCAACCACTCTGCTTTATTTTGTTATATTTCAGAAATGTCTCCAGGTGCTAAAATCTAGTGGAAAACATATATACACATAAATTACTATTAAAACAAGTAAGATGGAAATAAACACTGCAAAGGAGGTATGAAGAGCAAAAGGAAAATGCAGGAAAGAGTGACACACTGATCCAAGAAGGTCTCCAAGAGAAAATGTGATTTTGAGTATATACAGGTCATACTGAGAGGGAGGGCATTCCCAGTGGAGGAACCACACTGAATAAAAGTTGAGATGGGAGAGAATCTGACACGTTTGTAATCTGTGAAACTCTTACGCAGTAGCCTAGAGCGGCTGCGGCATCCAGGGCATGATGAGAGGGGGGGAGAAAGGCCATGGAAAACTGGGCTGAAAAATGAGATACGAACCCAAGAACAGGGGGCTCTGAACGGCCATCAGATGACTGTGGACACATTAAAGTGACTGTATCCCTTCCTGGTATATGGGCAAAAGAACTAGCACGAGTCCACTATCTGTACCTCAATGATTTTAAGACTGAAGTCCCCACAGCTCTGTTATATATTTAATATTATGACAGGATTCCCAACCCTTGTCAAATCTTATCACCAAAGGGTACTATTTTAAAAATTAAATTTCAGGAAATGTTTTTTTATAATTGTTATAAATACATTATAACAACTACTTATTCCATATATGCCTTATTCAACACAACTATAAAACCCTGAATCAAAGTTGATTACCTGTCCGCGATCCATCTCCTGAAGATGTCGAATGGATGCATTTTTCAAAGGAGATATAACTCTCCAAATGGGGTTACCCCTTTTCCACCCAACCTTCAAATGAAGATTTATAAGCTCAGTTAATATCATCAGATATAAATGGCAACGCTCCAGATCTGAAACCTGAGAAAAATATTAAAATGATTAAGTGTACAAGCAGAATACATGATTTTCACAAAGCTCTGAGAATTCAAGTAGGAAATAGTTTATTTTAAAGTACTAAAACAAGATATTTATAAAAGAAAAAGATTTCTCCTCCAAGAAACCTTCCATAATCTCCCCGGCAGAATTAAGGATTTCCTCCTCCGGGTTACACAGTGACTGTGCTTTCAGCACAGCTACAACATATCACAATTTACTCAACCGTATCCCTACCTAGAGAACACAGTTCCTGTCAATAATGTTCCATCAATTCTTATATCCCAGTACTGGCACATCATAAATAATAACAATAATAATTAGAGCAATAATTATTATTAAAGCAATTCCCTTAATAATAATTATAATTATTATTAATTTACATTATTCAATTATCACAAGGAAGATTACTGTCCCACTTTCCTAATAAGACAACTAAGTTTCGGAGAGGTTAAATAACTTCTCCAATGTAGTAAGTGGGAGGGATAGCATTAAACACAGGTCCTTTTGACTACTAAACCCAGGGAGAACTGGGTTCAATCCAGTTCTCACACTCTCCACTATATGCCAGGCACATTACCAGGTGCTAGGATATAATGCAGACAAAAGATAAAAATTAAACAGTTTGATCACAGATAAACACAGAGGGTGAGAGTGAGGGATAAAAGTACCGGGGCAGATTCCCAAGTTCTTGGCTTGAGAAGCTGGTTGGATGGTGGTACATTAACTGAGAAAGGAAACACTGGAGAAGAACACAGAGTACCTCTTGCAGGAATAAGATAAGGGGTTCAATTTTAAATAAAGTCAAGTTGAGATAAATGTGGGAAATTCAACTTGAGTAATCAAATAGCAATTGGAATAATAGCTATTAGGCTCAGAAGTCTGGGGTAGAGCTAGAAATGTTAGAGTTACTGGCATAACTGAAGCTATGGCCATGGATGAGATAACTAGAAACAGAGAAAAGAAAAAGAACAAGTGCACCAAGTTTTAAAAAGCTCCAAATATAAAGTCTATGTGGTGGTTTGGAGCTGTGTGTACCCCAGAACAACATGTTCTTCAACTTAACCATTCCTGTGGGTGTGAACCCAGTGTAAGGAGGACCCTTTGATGAGGCTACTTCAGTTAAGATATGGCCCAGTCCAATCACAAGCAGAATGAAATTGAGACAGATAGAAAGTCCTGGGGAACAAGAAGCTGAAATTCAATGGAACCCAGAAGAGAACAGAGAGGCCAGGAGAGGCTGCCATGTGTATTGCCATGTGATAGAGGAGCCAGGGACCAAGGATCTCTGGCAGCCAGTCTCAGAACTTCAGTCTTCACGGAGAAAGAAATGCCTTGAGGACACCTTGATTTGGACTTTCTATTAACCTCAAAACCTTGAATTAATAAATTCCCATTGTTTAAGCCAACCCATTGCATAGTATTTGCTTGGGCAGCCCAGAAAACTACAACAGTCTAGATTCTAGAGAATGACCATCCAAGAGAAAGGCTACAGAGAGGTAATATTTCAAGAAACAGGTGATCAACAGAGTCCAATAGAGTCAAAGAGTCAAGAAAAGTAAAGTTTGAAAAGTATCCTTTAGGTTTATGACAGAGGAGTCACTAATGATTGAGGGAGTAATTTTTTTATTACGATGGAGGAAGAAGCAAAATTAGAATGAGATAAGGACTCTGTTTATAGATTAGTTGCTAAAGAGAAGAAAATAGGGTGCTAGAAGAGAACATGGAATTGAGAGGGTTCTTTTAAGATGAGAAACTCTTAAATATGTTTAAATTCTCATGAAAAGAATTCAGTAGTAGAGAGGTTGAAAATACAAGAGAGGGAAGCAGATGTGGCTCAAGCAGTTGAGCATCTGCTTCCCGCATGGGAGGTCCCGGGTTTGATTCCTGGTGCCTCCTGAAAAAAACAAACAAGTGGCAAAAAAAAAAAAAAAAAAAAGAAAAAACAACTCAGGGAAGCTGATGTGGCTCAGTGGTTGAGCGCTGGCTTCCCACATTTGAGGTCCCAGATTCAATCCTTGGCCCCCAGTAACAGAACAGAACAGAAAAGAAAATACAAGAGACAGCGAGTATAATCAATGTTGTAAAGTCCTTGAGAAGTTGGAAGAGGATGGAATACAGATTGCCTTACATTTTATAACAGAGGGAATAAAGAGAGAATGGAACCAGGCGTGGGTGAGTGAAGAGGGCAAGTTCATGGATTTGAGAGGTAGAAACTGAGGGCATAACAGTCTGATGGCTACTACTCCCTCTGTGATGTAAGATCAGGCAGAGCTGGCTGGAGCCACTCAGCACTGCAAAGCCAACTGTTCATATCCCTTTCCAACTCAGTGATGTCATGTTGGTAGCTTGAAATCAGCCACGGGAATCAGTAAAGTCTACAAATCAGGGCTTTTTTCCCCCAGACTGCCAGTCATTAATCACTGCTTGGCACACCACTGAGGCGAGGGAAAGTGTGGGAAGAGACTTTTATAAAACTCTTCATTTTTCAAACAAATGTGCTTAAATTGGGATTTCTAATACCTGACTTATGAAAAAGAATGATTTTTTTCAAAATAATGTAGAGCTATTGACTTTATTTTAAATCTTTGTATCTAAAAGGTAAAATTAACATTAAGTTTCCCCTTTCTTAAACTATTTGTAACTTCAAATTCCAAACAAACAAAAATGTTTATGTTATATAATGGATATATGGGGATATTATACTTCTTTTGTGTACATTTGAAAATTTCCATGAATAAAAAAGTAAAAATGATGATGATGATGATAAAGTGATATTGAAACAAAACACTAAATAAATTTCTTTATTAAATACCTCATTGGCAATTTAGATACACCAGAACTGCTATTAAGAACTGCTTGATAAGAATTAAGGATGCTAAAGATAAACACTTCCAACATCAGGGGTGTGTGTTTGTTTTCTTTATATTTCCTTGCCCTTCTATCATAACACCTCAAGTCTTTCAAAATGAAGCTTACCTTTTGTATTTTCACACCTGTTTAAATGCTATCAAACATATGTACTTAACTGGGTATTCTAATAAAAGTTCTTTAAATGTAGGTTCTCGCTTTATTGACAACCTAATAATTTTAAATTGCTTCAACATTTGTTCCTACCAATTTCAACCAAAAAAAGACTAAGAATAGACGTTTCTTTAAGAACTAGTGTTCTGAAATATTCTTCAAGAAACAGGGAAAGCTTTAATAATTCTTCTCAGATGTCCTGAAAGAACTAATGATATGGACATTAGTAGAGAGGGGGGACGGGTGCATTCGCAGAGCACCCTCTATACAGCAGACCTATTGTTCCTAACCCTAATTACTTTTCAGAATCACTTACAGAGCTTCAAAGAGATAGATACTTGGGCCCCATGCCAAACCTGAAAAATCAGAATCTCTGGATATAGGTCCCAAATATGCATTGAATGTGCTAAATACGTCAAATATGTTATATCATTTGAAACTCCCCAAGCCCTGGTAAGTAGATGCTATTGTCTCTGCTTTATAGAAAAGGAGGCTGAGGCTCAGAAAAGCTGCAGAACTTGCCTAAGTCACAGGTAATGAAAGTGGCTTTTGCTTCCTAAGTCTGCTTCTCAAGGAACCATCACATTAAAATAATTTTTTTTCCCAGTTAATACAGTGCATGCCAGTCAGTAATCACTTAAATACTGGTGAAAAGAATGTCTGGTGAAAAGAACAAGTAAAAAGTTTCTTCGGTGCATACTTACACTACTTAGCTCATTCATACTAAGTCGTCTAAGGATAAATTCAGAAATGCTCTCTGTAGTTGACATTACGAAGTTCTGAAGAAGAGTAAACACTTCATCTGTACAGAAGGAAAAAAATGTCACTCTAAAATAACAGAAAGAAAACTCTCTGGTACAAAATATACCAGATATTCTAGTAAAAATACAACTATATTAAGTGCATGGGTGAATCACTTACCAAAAACGAACTTTAAAAATATAATAATCATTGATACCATGGGGAAATCTATATTACTCATTAAAATCAGGAGTTCCTGTTCTGGGTAAGCTGGAAGAGGGACACACCACTCTCACTAAACGCAACTAAAAAGCCTGAACAGAACACATAGAGAAACTGTTTGAAAACTCTGAAAAGGCAAAAGTAGCTGTATTAAGTTAGCCAAAGAGGTGCTGATGCAAAATGCCAGACATCTATTGGCTTTTATAAAGAGTATTTATCTGGGGTAGAAGCTTACAGTTACCAGGCTATAAAGCATAAGTTATTTCCCTCACCAAAGTCTATTGCCACATGTTGGAGCAAAATGGTTGCCAACGTCTGTGAGGGTTCAGGCTTCCTGGGTTCCTCTCTTTCCCAGGACTTGCTTTTCTCCAGGCTCAGCTCCTCTGCTATCTCCACAAGGCCAGCTGTAGACTATCAGGTGAACAGCTTGTTTCTCTTCCCCGGGGCCTTTTCTCTTTCCTCATGACCAAGCTCCTCTGTATGCTTACTTCCCAGGGCTCCAGCTGAAAAACTCAAACCTCCCTTCTCTGCAGTGTGGTTTCTCTGTGAGTCCCTGCCCACCAAGGAGGCAGGGACTCAACGTCCTACTGGCGTGGCCCAATAAAAGCCTTAAATCATTATTTAATCAAGTAAAAGTAAAACCTCTGAATCCAAAACACTCAAATATGCCCAGAGGAAAAGGCCAGTTTACAAACATAATCCAATTATTTCTTTTTGGAATTCATCAATAATATCAAACTGCTACAGTAGCAGATGGATTCAGGAAGACCAGAATTCAAAGTAACACTGAACAGTGGATTAACTCATTATTCTGGGCTTGGGTCCTCCTGCAGATTGGAATCAGAGGCAGAAGCAATCACAAAAGTGGATAGTACAAGACCAAATGGTGGCATGAGACACTCCAGGGTTCTGTTCTACCACAGAATCTGCAAATGACTAGCAAAACTGGCAAAACCATTTTTCTCAGAGCTCCAGAAAACAGTTAAAGGGTGACAGTAACTGGACAAACACCGACTCGGGAAAAGGGCAACTTTTCTTGAAAAGGCCCCTCTGCCACCATGCCCTCCTGAACTTTGTGTGGAGCCGGCCTGTGATCTCAGTCTGGATCCCTGGTCCCAGTTTTAGGAAGCACAGTAATCCCTACATGCACACTGGGGTGGTTGTATGTCTGTGCCAATATATCTGGTACAGACTGAACAGCTGAATCTGGACACTCTCCTCTGGCTCTGCATGCAGAAGCAGTCTGCAGACAGCTAAATCAGTGTAAGAAACAATCAAACCGCAATGGCTTGGGACAAAGGATTATCAGCTTTAATGCATACAATAGAGTCCCTGGGACTCAGAAAGGCTAATTAATAGGGAAAAGTGGGTATATTTGGATCCCCGTAAATGGAGAAATTCCTAAGCCCACAAGAACATGTCCAGAATGAGACACATGTTCAGAAACAAAGAGAGGACCCTGCTCTTACTCCTTGGGCTTATCTTCAGGTTCACTAGCAGGAAGACTAAGGTCTGAAGGAGAGCATCAGCCAACACAAAGCCAATTTGCAAAGACTATGAAAGGTGTGTTATGCACTTGATTGTTTTTGTTAGCTCCTGGCATTCAAGGAAATCTGTCCTATCACAAGCTAGATACAAACTTAAGGAACAGAAAAAATTCCAGAGTTAATACATTAAAATATTAAAATGTACAATTTGCAACAAAAGATTACAAGGCAAAAAAGGAATCAGGAAATGATGGCCCAACCAAAGAAACAAGATTAATTTCAGAAACTATCAACAAAGAATACCAGACTTTGGACAAGCACACAAAAACTTTTTAAAAATGGTCTTAAATATGCTCAAAGAGCTAAAGGAAAACATGGACAAAGAACTAAAGGGAAATCAGGAAAATGATTGATGAACACAAAAAGAATATCAATAGAGAGAAATACTAAAAAGGAGCCAAAGAGAATATACTAGAGTTGAAGAGCACAATAACAGAAATAAAAAATTCAACAGCTGATTAGAGGTGGCAGGAGAAAGAATCAGTGAACACAGAGATAAGAAATTGAAATTATTCAGGCAGAGGAGCAGAAAGAAAAAAGAATGAAGAAGAGTGAACAGAGCCTAAGAGACCTGTGGGACACCATGAAGCATACCAATACATGCATTATAGGGGTCTCAGGAAGAGAAGAAAGACAGAAGGGGCAGAAGAAATATTAGAAGATATAATGGCAGAACCTTCCAAAATTTAATGAAAGACATGAATATACAAAAATCCAAGAAGCCCAACGAACCCCAAACAGGAAAAATTCAGAGACATCCATGTACAGACCACTGTAAATCAATCTGTTTAATGTCAAAGACAATGAGAGAATCCTGAAATCTGCAAGAGAGAAGGAGCATGTCATGTACAAGGCAGCCAAGATTAATTCCTGATTTCTTATCAGAATCCAAGGAGGCTAGAAGGCAGTTGTGGCAGTTTGGCATTATTTATGAATTCCAAAAATAGATAGTGGATTATGTTTGTAAATGGGTCTGTACCTGGGTATGATTAAGTTAGGGCTTTGATTGGGCCATGTCAGTAGGATGTTGAGTCCCCGCCCACCAACTACATGGCAGAGCAGAGGAGTTGGAGTTCTGATGCTGAGTTCTGAGCTGGAGCCCGGGAAGTGAACACACAAGAGAAGAACACTGAGGAATAGAGACAGCTCCTTAAACATAGCAGAAAGCCTGGGGGTGGGGGTGAGGGTGGGGGTGGGGCATTCGTCTGACAGTCTACAGCTGGCCTTGTAGAGAGAGCACAGCAGCTGAGCCCAGAGAGAAATGAAGCCCCAGGAAGAGAGGAACCCGCACAGACGTCAGCAGCCATCTTGCCCCAACATGAGGCAATAGACTTTGGTGAGGGAAGTAACTTACACTTTATGGACTGGTAACTTAAGCTTCTACCCCAAAATAAATACCTTTTAAAAAAGCCAAGCGATTTCTGGTGTTTTGCATCAGCACCCATTTGGGTGACTTATACAACAGTGAAATGAAATTTTTAAAGTACTGAAAGAAAATAATTTCCAACAGAGAATTTTATAACCAGTTTCACAATGAAGGAGAAATTAAGACACTCCCGGATAAACAAAAGCAGAGGGAGTTCGTCACCACTAGACCTGCCCTAAAAGCAAAAGGGAATTCTTCAGATCGAAAGGAAAGGACATTATATAATGACCAGCAGTATTACTTAATGGCCACAATTGTGCTGGAAATTCAAATAGCTTTCTCTCCAAGTACATATGCCACTAATTCTGCTGCTTTTGCTATGAGAGCTGCAGCTCTGAATGGAAACCTCTGTAGTTTTTTCTCTTGTCTGCCCTTATCAACTCAATTAATCAATTTTGTAATGGAATAAAAAGCTGAGAGCAGAATGTGGTAACTAGAGCCACAATGGTTGGTCAAAGCAGCAGAAAGAAAAGTCTCAGGAAGCAGATAGCAAGCACTGAGAAGACTGCAGAGGAGGAAGAGCTTTGGAAAATGACTCCAGAAAGTGGTTTTTGAACTCCTGTGCTCATACCCCCACCCCACCTGTGGAGCCTAATTAGCATACCAAAGACTTTCAGAACTGAACTAACAGAGAGATCACTGCCCAGGTCCCAGAATGGACACTGGATAGAACATACATAGGATAAATCCAAATAGTACTGCAAAGGATCTGGAAACAAACTGATAGTGGAACTGTGTTAGGTTAAATTACCTACCCCAGGGAAAAAAAAAACAAAATGAAACATGTTTTTAATCTTAATCCATTCCTGTGTTTGTAAATAGGACCTTTTGAAGATGTTTTAGTTGAGGTATGGCCCACCTGAAGGAAGTTGGGCCTTCATCTCATTACTGGAGGCTTTAGGAAGAAAAGGCCACAGGAGAATCAAGAAGTTGGAAGTCAACAGAACCCAAAAGAGAAAGGAGAGGACATCGCCATATGACAGCCAAACTAAGGAATGCCAAGGGTACCTGGCAGCCAGTACCCAAACACCACAGTCTTCGGGAAGAAGGCATTGCCTTGCTAACACCTCAATTTTGGACTTCTCCTAGCCTCAAAACCATGAGCCAGTAAATTCCCATTGTTTAAAAACCAACCCATGGAATGGTATTTGTTTTAACCACAGGGAAATTAAGACAGGAATTCATGCCTAGAAAAACTGACTTGGAATTTGAACCTGAACTTAACCCAGTCAAATTGCCTGCTAAAAAAAATAACATTCTCCACAATATCCAGAGATTCATAGCATAATATTCAAAATATATAGGACACAATAAAAAATAACTTGGCATATGAAGAACCAGTAAAATCTCAGCGCACATGGGAAAAGACAACAGATATTGGAATAATGTGACAAAGACTTCAAAGCAGCTATTATAAAAATACTTCAACAAGCAACAGTCTTGAAACAAATGGAAAAATAAAGTCTCATCAGAGAAGATATAAAAAAGAACAAAATAGAAATTTTATAACTGAAAAGTATAAAAACTGAAATTTAAAAATTCTCTGGATGGGATCAATGAAAGAAAGAAAGAAAAAAAAGAAAAGAAAGAAAAGAAAGAGAAGAAAGAGAGAAGAGAAAAAGAAAAAGAAAAAGAAAGGAAAGAAAGAGGCAACAACGAATTTGACAACAGAGCAATAAAAATTATGCAATCTGAACAGAGGAAAAAAATGATTGAAAAAAAATATATGAACAGAGCCTCAGAGACCTGCGGGATAACGCCAAAATATCTAATATGCATGTCATCAGAATCCCAGAAGGAGAGGAGAAAGATGATGATGTGGAAAAATATTTGAATAAAAACTGGCTAAACTCCTCCCAAATTTGGTAAAAGGTACAACCTACAGTTCAGGGAACCCCAACAAAGATAGGAACAAATAAATCCATGCTTAGACATATAATCGCTGAAAACTAAAGATGAAGAAAAAAATCTTGAAAGCAGAGAAAAACAATGCATGACCTGTAGGAGAAAAATAATTAAAATTGTGGAGATCTCACAGAAAATCCTGGAGGCTAGAAGCAAAAGGAACATTTTGTAAAAATTTTAATTATAACCATATATATAACCTAACTCTTCCCCTTTAAAGCATATTCAGGTATATATATTTCATTGCTGTTAATTACCTTCATGATGTTATGCTACCATCACCACCATCCATTACCAAAACATGCCCAATGTTTCAAATAGGAAGTCTGTACATTTTAAGCCTTAACTTGCTATTCTCCTATCCCCACCCTATCCCCTGGTAACCTATTTTCTAGATTCTGACTCTTTAAGTTTGCATGCTCTAATTATTTCATATCATTGAAATTATAGAGTATGTGTCCTTTTGTGTCTGGCTTATTTCAATCAACATGATGTTTTCAAGGTTCATCCTTGTTGTCACTAGTATCAGAACAACATTCCTTTTTACAGCTGAAAAATACTCCATTGTACATATATACCACATTTTGTTTATCCATTTATCGGTTGATGGACAATTGGGTTGTTGCCAACTTTTGGTAATTGTGAATAATGCCACTATGAACACCAATGTGGAAATATCTGTTTGAGTCCCTGATTTCAATTCTTTGGGGTATACAACTAGTAGTAGGATTGCCAGGACATATGGTAGTTTCATATTTAACTTACTGAGGAACCACCAAACTGTCTTTCACAACAGCTGCACCATTTTACATTCCCATCAGCAATGAATAAGGGTTCCTATTTCTCCACATCCTCTTCAACGTTTGTAATTTTCCGTTTTTCAACAGAAGGCATTCCAATGGGTGTGCAATGATATTTCATTGTGGTTTTGATTTCCATTTCCTTAATAGCTAGTGATGTTGAACATCTTTTCACGTGCTTTATAGCCATTTGCTTATTTTCTTTGGAGAGATGTATATTCAAGACTTTTGCCCCTTTTCTAACTGGGTTGTCTTTTTGTAAGTTGAAAAGTATTTTTATATATTCTGAATATTAAACCTTTATCAGATGTGTTTTCTACATATTTTCTTCCATTGTATAGGTTGTCATTTTACTGCAATAGTCCTTTGAGGGAAAAAAGTTTTAAATTTGGTATTTTTTTTTTGTTGCTTGTGCTTTGGGTGTAAAATCTAAAAACCACTGCCTAACACAAGGTCCTGAAGATGCTTCCCTACATTTTCTTATAGAAATTTGATAGTTCTGGCTCTTCTAATAAGGTCTTTTAAAAAAATTTTTTTTAAAGGTTCATTTTATTTATTTATTTCTACCCATCCCCTCGTTGTTTGCACTTGCTGTGTCTATTCATCTTCCTTGTTTCTTTAGGGGGCACCGGGAACTGAACCCGGGACCTCCGATATGGGAGGGAGGTGCCTAATTGCTTGAGCCACCTCTGTTCCCTACTTTGTTGTGTCTCTCGTTATATTTTTCTTCTTGTGTCTCTTGTTGCGTCATCTTATTGCACCATCTTGTCAGCTTCCTGTGCCTGCCCATCACGCCAGCTCGCTCTCTTGTTTAGGAGGCACTGAGAATCGAACCAGGGACCTCCCATGTGGTAGATGGGAACCCAATCGCTTGAGCCACATCTGCTTCCCCTAATAAGGTCTTTGATCCGCTTTGGGTTGATTTTTCAAATAAGATATGAGTTTGGGGTCCTCTTTTTGCAAATGGGGATCCAGTTTTCCCAACACCCCTTGTTGAAGAGACTATTTTTTTTTCCCAACTGAGTCATCTTTGCCCCTTGTCAAAAATCAGTTGGCCTTAAATGTGAGGGCTGAGTTTGGAGCTCTCAATTTGATTCATTGGTCAAAAAAAACCATTTTGATTACTGTGACTTCGTAATAAGTTTTAAAATTGGGGAGTGTTCAACTTCATTCTTCTTTTTCAAGATGGCTTTGGCTATTCAGGGCCCCTTACCCTTCCATATAAATTTAATGACTGGCTTTTCCATTTCTGCAAAGAAGGTTGTTGGAATTTTGATTGGGATTGCATTGAATCTGTAAGTTGATTTGGGTAAAATTGGGATCTTAACATTATTTAGCCTTCCAATCCATAAACATGGAATGTATTACCATTTATTTAGGTCCTCTTCGATTTCTTTTACAATGATTTGTAGCTTTCTATGAACAAGTCCTTTACATCCTTGGCTAGATTCTTAGATATATGATTCATTTAGTTGCAACTGTAAACAGAAATTTTTCTTGATTTTTTTTCTTCTGATTGTTCATTGCTTATGTATAGAAACACCACTGACTTCTGGGTGTTGATCTTGTACCCTGTTACTTTGCTGAATTCATTCATTAATTCCAGGAGCTTTGTTGTGGATTTTTCAGCATTTTCTGTATAGGATCATGTCATCTGCAAATAGGGAAAGTTTTTCTACTTTCTTTCTAATTTGGATGGGGTTTTTTTTCTTTTCTTTTCTAATTGCTCTGGAAAGAACTTCCAGTACAATGTTGAATTAGTGGTGACAATTGGCATCCTTGTCTTATTCCTGATCTTAGAGAGAAAGCTTTCAGTCTTTCACCATTAAGTAGCTATCGGTTTTTCATATATGCTCTTTATCATGTTGAAGAAGTTTCCTTCTATTCATAATTTTCTAATGTTTTTATCAAGGTGGGATGCTGAATTATGTCAAATGCCTTTTCTGCATCAATTGAGATGATGTGTATTTTCTTCTTTCATTCTATTAATGCAGTATATTACATTAATTGATTTTCTCATATTGAACTACTCTTGCACACCAGGGATAAATCCCACTTGATCATGGTATGTACCTTTCAATTTGGTTTGCTATTATTCTGCTGAGCATTTCTGCATCCATATTAATAAGAGATATTGATTTGTAATTTTCTTTTCTTGTGGTATCTTTATCTGGCTTTGATATGAGGGTAAGGCTGGCTTCGTAGAATGAATCAGGAATTGTTCCCTCCTCTTCAATTTTTTGGAAGAGTTTGAGAAGAACTGGTATTAAGTCTCCCTGGAATGTTTGGTAAAATTTCCCTATGATGCCATCTGGTCCTGGGCTTTTCTTTGTATGGAGGTTTTTGATTATTAATTCAATCTCTTTACTAGTAATTGGTTTGTTGCAATTGTCTATTACTTCTTGAGTCAGTGTAAATAATTTGCGTGTTTTCTAAGAATTTGTCCATTTCATCTAGGTTATCTAATATATTAGAGTACAGTTGCTCATAGCATCCTTTTATAGTCCTTTTTATTTCAGTATTAATGTCCCCCTTTTCATTTGTGATCTTTCTTGTGTCCTCTTTTTCTTTGTCAGTCTAGCTAAAGGTTTGTCAATTTTATCAATCCTTTTCAAAGAACTAGCTTTTGGTTCTGTTATTTTCTTTTTGTTGTTGTTGTTGTTGTTCTCTATTTCATTTAGCTCTGCTCTAATCTTTATTGCCTTTCTTCTGCTTGATTTGGATTTAATTTTCTCTTATTTTTCTAGTTCTTCCAGTTTTGAAGTTAGGTCTAGATTTGAACTCTTTCTTTCCTTTTTAATATAAGAATTTAGAACTATAAATCTCCCTTTCAGCATGGTCTTTGCTGCATTCTGTAAGTTTTGGTATGCTGTGTTTTCATCTTCATTCACCTCAAGATATTTCCTAATTTCCGTTGTAGATTTCCTCTTCAACTCTTTGGTTGTTTAAGAATACATTTTAATTTCCACTGTGAGTTTTCCATTTTTCTCTCTGTTATTGATTTCTAGCTTCATTCTGTTGTGGTCGGAGAAGATACATTGTAAGATTTCAGTACTTTTTAATTTATTAAGACTTGTTTTGTGATCTAAGATTTGGCCTATCCTAGAGAATGATCCATGTGTACTCAAGAATAATGTGTATTCTGTTGCTGGGTAAAGTGTTCTATAAAGGTCTGTTTGGTCTAGTTATTTTGAATATTGTTCAAGTCTTGAATTCTCTTATTGATCTTCTGTCTATCTATTATTGAAAGTGGTATATTAGAGTTTCCTACTATCAGTGTAGAACCATCAATTTCCCCCTACAAATCTGTCAGTATTTGCTTTATACATCTTGGGGCTCTACTGTTAGATGCAGAACATCATTTTTAAAGTTCTGAAAGAAAAGATCAAGATAAACACAGCATTCTATATCCAGTTAAAATATCCCTCAGAAATGAAGGTGAAATAAAGATATTCTCAACTGAAGGAAAACTAAGAGAATTCACTGCCAAGAAACTTGTTCTAAAAGAAATGTTACGAAGAACTTTTTTTAGGTTTAAAGGATACGATGCCATAGGGAAATCTGGAACATTAGGGATGAAAGAAGAACAGCAGAAACTATAAATATATGGGTAAATACAACAGGATCTTCTTCTCTTGAGCTCTTTAAAATCTGTTTGACAGTTGAAAGCAAAAATTATAACACTGTCTGGCAGGGTTTTCAGAAAATGTAGACAGAAGACAACTGTAACAGATGGGGGAAGGGGAAGGGATCTATAAGGTGGTAAGGGTTCTACATTTCAAAGACTAAAATATCAGTTGTAAGCAGACTGTGAAAAGTTAAGTAATCCTTAGAGCAATTACTAAAAAACTTTGGACAGTAGGAAAACGCAGTAGATAAATGAAAATGGAATACTGAATAATGTTCAATTTGTCCAAAAGAAACCTAAAAGAAGGGAAATAGAGAAATGAAAAACAGAGGGAACAGAATACAAATAATAAAATGGGAGATCTAAATCCAAACTTATAAACAAAATTACATTAAATTCAAATAGTCTATACCAATTAAAAGATGGATTATCAGAATGGATAAATAAATAAATAAACAAACAAACAAAACATGAACCAGCTACATGTTATCTGTAAGAAATTCATTTCAAATATAATAATCTAAAGAGATAAAAAGTAAAAGGCTAGGAAAAAATATACTATGGAAACAATAACCAAAAGAAAGCAGGAATGGCTATATTACTGTCAGAAAAAGAGACATCAGAGTAAAGAAAATTACCAGGGATCAAAAGGGACATTACATAATGATAATTAAAAAAAAAAAAAGTCAACTCACCAAGAAAATGCACAATCCTAAATTTATATGCACTGAACAACAGAACTTAAAAATACAGGAAGCAGAAATGGCAGAACTAAGAAGAGAAAGAGACAAAGCCAAAATAATAGTTGGAAACTTCAACACTCCAGTCTCAGTAATATATAGGAGTAAAGAGCACATCAGCAAGGCTATAGAAGAATTGAAACACACCATGAAACTCTTAGATATAACTGAAATTTACTGAACACTCCACCCAACAACAGCAGAATGCATATTCTTTTCGTGTACACCTGGAATATTCCACCAAGATAGACCATATCCTGGATCATAAAACAAAAAATAAACAAATTTAAAAGAACTGAAATCACACAAAGTATACTCTCTGATCACAATGGAATTAAATTAAAAATCAGCAATAGAAAGATAAAAGGAAAATCTCCAAAGACATCTCCAAATATTCATGGGTCAAAAAGAAAGTCTCAAAAGCAGAAAACATTTTGAACTGAAAATACAACATATCTAAAACTTTAGGAAGCAGCTAAAGCAGAACTTAGAGGGAAATTTATACATTAATTTAACATATTAAAAAAGAAAAACAGTCTCAAATGAATAATCTAAGCCTCTACCTTAAAATACTAAAAAAAAAAAAAAAAAGCAAAATAAACCAGAAGCAAACAGAAAGGAGCAAATGAAGAGCAGAAATCAATGAAATTAAAAACAAAGAAAAATCAATGAAACTTAAAGATGGCTCTTTGAAAGGTTCATAAAACCGATAAACTACTACTAAACCTTATGAAGGAAGGAAGGGAGGATAGGTGGGAGGAAGGCATAAATAACCAATATCAAAAAAAAAAAAAGATGAAGAAAAAAATTACCACTATCAGAAATAAAAATGGGGATTTTACTAGAGATATCCTACTGACATGGTCCAATCAAAGCCTTAATCATTAATCAACTAAAAGTGAAACCTCTGAATTTAATACACTCTAATATACCCAGAGGAACAGACCAGTTTACAAACATAATCCAATATCTACTTTGGAATTCATAAATAATACCAAACCTTAACTTTTTTAAAGACCCAAAAGTTTACTTAAAAAAGCACCATACAGCAAAAGCCCACTCTCACTCACTGGTAGTAAGTATGCCTAGATATTTCTGACTCCAGCATTAATTTGTTCATTGACCCTCGTACTGTTAATTAATTCCTAGACTATTTACTCAGCTATAAAATGGAAATAACTGTTTTCCCTCTTCCCACCTCAAATAAATCCTTTCAGGATTAAGATCTACTGAAAGTTAATTAAACTACCAATTATGTGAAAATCAACTGCAATCAAAATTCAATATGTATTTCTTTGGCTCTTACCATGTGCCTTGGTAATGTAAGAACAGATTTGCGTAAGAACGTTGGGAACTCTTACATTCTGCAGGTGAGAATGTAAAATGTGTACACAACTACATGAAAAATCATTTCTGCATGATCTTATAAAAGCACATAGGCTAAAAACTAGCAATTGCATTCCTAGGTACATACCGTAGAAAGACTCACACAAAAGCACAAGGAGAGGGGGGCGGATGTGGCTCAAAATGGTTGGGTGTCCGTCTGCCATATGGAGGGACCTCGGTTCGATCCCTGGGACCTCCCGATAAAATAAAAAATATAGAGAGAGAGGGCACATGGGTTGCCAGGCTCTGTGTGCCGGTGAGCCGCCAGGCCCCGGGAGCCATGCAGCAAGATGATGACGTAACAGGAGAGAGACGCAGGGGAGAGTCAAGACGAGATGCTCCAAAAGCTCCAAAAACCGGGAACCGAGGTGGCGCAGGTAGCAGAACACCTCTCTCCTGCACCGGAGGTCTCCAGGATCAAATCCTGGTGAAGACTGGAGGAGGAGGATGAGAAGAGATGGCAGGAAACAGACACAGAGAATTGCCCAGCGAATGGACACACACACAAAAAAAGCATAAGGAGATCAGGTTGTTCATAGCAGCACTGTATATAAAATTAAAAAACTGAATATAACCCAAATGTCCAGCAACAGAAGAATGGATAAATTTTTATTTCATCATACAGAGTGAAAGATTATACAGATTATACAGAGTGAAAATAATGAAATAAGGAAGGATATGGATGAATCTTAGAAACATGTTAAGTGAAAAAAATACAGAAGACTGCTTACAGTAAGATAACATTTCTACAAAGCTCAAAAGCAGGAAAGCTACATTGTTTACGAATATCTATATATGTGGTAAAATCATTTCTTAAACAGCCTGGAAATGATAAAGATAAAAATCAAAATAGGAAGGAAAAAGGAGGAGATTGAGAATTACCAGGTAGATACATTCTTGGGTTGGATGGCAAATTCATGGGTGTTTAATTATTTTGCATCACAACTTATATAAAAACGATCACACATTCTTTTGCTTATATCAAATAATACAACAATTTTATAAAGGGCTTATGTGAAAGGTTGAGCTAATAAAGCACTGCCTAAAAAAATATTCAAGATCCGTTAAATGAATTCAAATTTATGCCATTAAGGAGTTAAAGATCTTATAAATGATTACTGTTATATGAATTAAAAGCCTATTTGGGGAATTTTCGACTACAAGGATTTAAAACAATGTACAATGTAAAAATGCATATTAATGTGCTCATAATAGAAATGTACAGACTCCTCACAGGTGAACTAGTACCTGTTTAAATTGTTTTTTTCCCACTATAATAAATATGTATCTCATTTAACTAAGAGAACCACAGTAAAATACTAGTATAATTTCAAAGTATATCTTGCAAACTAATACATCTTAAAATGCAAAAATTACTGCACAGTTCAGTACTCCAAGAGTAAGCTCTAAGCCTCTCAATCACAATGGTCAAATTCTCAGCAGGAGACACATTATTACAACAACTAGACACTTAAAAGTGATTTTTAGGGTTGTATTCTAGGAATACTATTCATTAGATATCTCATTACTGTAAACAAGTTGAGGAATGCCTGTCATGTTACTACAGTACATAAAGAGAAGTTGTCTATCACATCCTCTATTGAGACATTGGGACAAAAAGTTGCAGAATAGTTTAGGATTAATTATATTAAAATTGAAAAGAGTACCTATGGTTTTAGCAATCAAGTGTGCTAAGGACTGTCAAATTAAACTTCTGTTGATTTAAGCTACCTAAATTCATGTACATTTTACACATGCATTGACAAACCCATAGTGGTTTCTTAAAATTATGTACATTTTAGTGAATTCCATAACATAGTAAAAATTAACAACTTCCTTTGCAAATCATAAAATTCTCTTAGGACACTTATAAAATCACCTTTTAATAATTCTACTATCTTTTCAGAATAGATTTCTTTTTACATAAAACAATATACATATCACAGAGTATAGCTTAAAAAGCAATCTAATTTTGGCTTTTGTTTTTTGAAAAACTGCAGTGAAGAATGGGATGCTATAACTTTGTATTTATGATTTTTGGCCACCTTAAGCAGAAACAGAAAATAGTAATAATAGAACATAATAGGAGGGCGGATGTGGCTTAAATGGTTGGGCTTCCATCTCCCACATGGAGGGACCTGGGTTCGATCCTGGGACCACTCAGCACAAATAAAGAGAAACACAGAAGGCGTGCAGGCCACCAGGCCCCGCCAAGCCACGCAGCAAGATGATGATGTAACAGGAAAGTGACACAAGGGAAAACCAAGACAAGACGTGCCAAAAAACCAGGAACTAAGGTGGTGCAGGTGGTAGGACACCTCTCCCCCACACTGGAGGTTCCCAGGATTGAATCCTGGTCAAGACAAGAAGAGAAGGATGAGAAGAGAGGGGAGGAAACAGACACAGAGAATTGCCCAGCGAATGGACACACACACACACGAAACAGCAAAAACGGGGGGTGGGGTGGGGTGTAAAAACGGATAAAAGTAAATAAATAAATAAATCTTTAAAGAAACAAACAAAAATCCCCTTAATGGAACAAGTGAAAATTCTTGAATATTTATATCAAAGGGCCCTCTTCCCTTGGAACATATTAAAGATTCTTGTCACTTAAACCTACACAAGGACACCAAACTATCCTGGACTGCTCATTAAATGTAGATAACAGGACCTTGTTTTCAGAGTCACAGAGTCGTGTAGGATTTACTAGGCAAATTGCAGCTGACACTGTAACTTCAACTCCTGATCAGATAAAATATTTCCCCATAGGCCAAGTTTTATGTTTTTTTTTAATTTCCCTTGCCTTCTGTATGTTTAAGAGCAGGATATTAATTTTTGACTGTGCATTTTAAAAAATCTAAGTAGGGTGTGGCAGTTTGATACTATTTATGAATTCCAAAAAGAGATATGGATTATGTTTGTAAACCAGTCTGTTCCTCTGGGCATGATACCCTTTGATTGTATTAGATTCAGCTGAGATGTCTTGATTAAATTATGTTAAGATTAGGGCTTTTCTTTGACCACATCAGTAGAGCGTAACTCAGTTTAAGTCCCCGCCCCCTTGGTGGGCTATATAAACGGACACTCACAGAAAAGAAGAGAAGGGACTAGAGAGAGCTCCACAGACATGGCAGAGGAGAAAATTTTGATCTTGGGGCCCCAGAAAGAGCTGAGGCATCTGCCTGACAGTTTGGAAGAGACCAGAGCCCTGAGCAGCTGAGAAGGTCTGGAAAGAAACAAGCCCTCCAGCCTTAAGGCTCCAGCCAACAGAGCCTTAAGAGGAAGAGGAAGGCCGAGCCCTCACAGAGATGGGCAACCATTGTGCTTCCACACGCTGCAACAGACTTTGGTGAGAAAATGCCTTACAGTGCCATAAGCCGATCTCTTTAGGGCCTTGTAACTGTAAGCTTCTACCCCAAATAAATACCCTTCATAAAAGCCAACAGAGTTCTGGTACTTTGCATCAGCACCCCTTTGGCTGACTAATACATAGGGGGACATGCAAAAACAATCATCCACTTGGATGTCATTTTATAGATTAATATTGTATGCTTTTGTATGGAAAAAAAAAAAATAGTACAAGAAAAGAAGATATATATGCATTTTCATGCATGCAAAACACAAACTTAGCTCTACAAAATTTTTTGTTTCTCTGAGATTTAAAAACGCACATATTGCATGTAAGGAAAAATCACAGCAATTAATGTTTATCACCGCTTTCTCTTGGTCTCTCTGTAAACTGTTTATTTAGATTTTATGGGGTTTATTGTTGTTGTTTATCTCTTCCCTTTTAAATCACAGATGACTTTTATATATCCTGGATTGCTGAACTCATCTTGTTAACAATGATTCTTGAGAAATGGACCTTTTCTTTAATTTGTTCCTTACATGGTACAAGGATTCCGCAGGTAATAGATAGGCATATTGTATTCTAATCAGTTTGGTTACTGGAAAATTAGGATTTGTTGAAGTTCACAGTATTATTTTTGCAGATATTTGAAACCCTTAATAAACTGCTAAGTCATTCTCAGAGAAGAAAAAAATTACTGTTATGTTTAGAACATTTGGTACTGCTACCATCATCAAAAATATTAGAACTTGGGAACTACCTTGAATATTTTATAAGCATAAATTAAAACATAATCTTATCAATATTATTCTCAGGTTTAACCCAATATCAATGCTTACCTAAAACTTTTAAGTAGTAAATTTCTAAAATTCTAAATGAAAGTGGTCAGAAGGGATTGGAAATAAGGCTCACCCATCAACACTGTCATCTCTAATGACCATAGGTATTCAACTGCTGTTTTGTATCTCTCTTAGTATGAGGAAAGAAGAAAGAGCTCAATGCTTCCATCTATTACCACTACATTTTCTGTGTGAAATATTTACTATTTAAAATGCACTCAGATAATGACATATTTAAAAAATAAGTAATTATAAAATTACTGCCAATATCAGGCTTTAGCTTATTTTCTGCCAACATCTAGTATAGTGCAATTAGAAATGGATCCTGCTTAAACATACATGAAATTGTGATCATTTAATGGTATGGAAATCAAAAAAAGAAAAAAAAAAAAAAAAGGAAATGAAACCACATTTAAAAATCGTGTTAACCAATGAAGGTACCCTGAAGGCAGAGGGAAAGCTCCTCTCCTGTGTCACCAGCACCCAGAGACCACCACCATCGGGAGTTCTCAATAAATGTTTGCTGAATGAATGAAGTCATCTTTATTTTAAAAGGTCGGAATTTCCTCTCATGCTAAATAACAATGAAATACTGAGCAAGAAACCAACAGAAACTATTTATGCTCACCATCTGGGGTACTGGAACCTTTCAAAGAGCAAGTGTGCAATAGCTTCACCAGCAATTGGAGGCATCTGTCAGTTTTCAGCAAAGGTATATAGGCATTTGTACCAAACTTCATAAGAGCATCCAGAAGAGGGTCTAAGAATATCCTTAACACATTCTGTACTCTCTGCTTTTCACTAGATATTAAAAGACATGGCCAAATCAAGCACTTCAAAAGCATAAATGAACCGTTTTCCATCTACAATTTATGGAGTTGACCAGCTAATAGATTCAATGAGACAAAATTACTCTTATGGATGATCAAAACACCCAGCACATATCAGTACTGATCTTTCAATCTTCCTACTGACCTTCAGTCTATGCTTTCTTAGTGAGTGTACAAGTTCATTAGAGTTTGGGAAAGCACAAGGAAGAACATACTATACTCAACTCTAGGAACAAGCATTAATGAACTCTGAGATCCAATTTTATTTGCAAAATAAAATAGTAAGAGCCTGCTTCCATTAAAAAAAAAAAAAAAAAAGGTAAGCTAGTCAAGGAAATGAAATGTTAAAAAATACAAAGTACAACTAAAGATTTATGAAAAACTGTTAACGGCCAACTTTATTACTACACCATTATTCTAGACAAGAGGTTTGATATAAATCAATTTGACGGTATATCATACAAATATACAACCAAATGAACTGCTTTTCACAAAAATTATAATCTGGTGAGAATTCATTGTTCACATTCTCAAAATACAAATGAGACTGTTTTATCTACATTATATATACAGTTTTTTTGGAGGTACCAGGAACTGAACCCGGGACCTCGTACATGCAAAGCAGGAGCTCAACCACTGAGCTACACCCGCTCCATGACATGACCGTATTTTTAATTATACATTTTACAAAGAGGTCAAATCCAATAGGATCTTTCAACCCATTCTTCTAATACTCATATATAAACCAGTGATTACTATATATTGCTTTTTTTACCTTTTCTAATTTAACAATTTACTGATCTAAAATGACAATGATTAATTTTAAAATTTTCTTTAAAATATTTATTGCCAATGTTCTAGTTTCTTCCATTAATCTCATTATCCAGCTCTATACCAATCATTTAAAAATGTGACTATATACCACAAATCTAATTAAAACCTTTCTTTAAAAAAAAAAAAAAAGCTTTCTTTTCAAGTTTAGAAACACTTACCTGTGTTGAGTCTTCATTTCTTCTATATCTACAGCCAGCACAACCATCACAGCAACAAGCTTGGCTTCAAACCAGTCAGGCATAAAGCAGTTTTCTCCAGCTTAAATAATAATAGTTAAGGTTTGCAAAGCTTTAGCAAAATCCTTCAAAGATGATGTTTCAAAAACAAAACAGCTTAGTGATTACCTTTCATCAGTATTAAATTATTAAAGAAATACAGTAAGATACCATACAGCATGGCTCATTATTATACATATATGAATATGAATAAACACAAATTTTTGCATGCCTTCTACATGCCATGCCATGGGCTGGGTGCTCGGGACATAATGGTTCCTATTCTCACACAACTTTCCATATAGTAGAGGAGAAAAGCATTAATCAAAGAATATACAAGTAACTGTAAAGTTAGAACGTTAAGGGCAGTGTGTTGTGCTATTAGAGTGTACATTAGGAGGACACAACCTCGTCTGGGGAGTAAGGGAAGAAATGACAACAAGGCTGAGTTCAGAGGATGAGCAGGAATGAGAAAGCTGAAGGGAGGCAAGAATGTTCCAGACAAAAGGAAGAGCACGACAAAGGTCCTTTGGCAGGAAAAAGGATGCCGTATTCCAGGATACAGAAGAATGCCCATGTGGCCAGCGTACACAAAGTGAGGGGGTAAAGCAAAAGACAAAGCTACAGAAACAGGAAAGGGAAAGACCAAGAAGACTTCTGCAGGCTAAAGGACTTGTGTCTTTATCCTAGAGGCAATCAGAAGACACTGAAGGTTTAAATGAATGTATACAAAGAACGGGAGGGGAACTTTATAAAATCAATATTTGTATCTTGGCAAGATTTCTCTAGGTGTAATGTGGAAAAGAGATTGTAAGGGAAGCAAAGGGAAGCCGTTAAGAGGCAATTATAATATTTTAACCTATTTCCCCAAAGTTAGACTCATTTATAATTTCCATATACATGGTACTTCTGTCCCTTTTATTTGAACCTATAATTAGCACTATATCCGTTAAATATATGTCCCAGAGACTCAAATCTTCTGGCTGTTCATATGCTGGTTAAGCCCTGAATTTGGGCAGAGTTGCAGCCAACACCTACTCTCCAGTTCATCAGACTTGCCCAGGACAACTAACAAAATATGATGATGGACAATGCCTATCCCAAAAAACAGAGAATATCTACAACTGCAAGCAAGACAGTTCTAGCCATCTGCCCCCTGGGATCTAAGCCTCCTCTCAATTAGAACCAGGGTGGGTATCACCATCCCAAAATTCTCAGATTGAGGAATGAACAGTCATAAGGGGAGGAATGCAATCATGGACTAAAGTAGACTTAAAATATGGAAGAGCTTTTAACATTGGTATAAAGATAGTGGTCACCAGAGGTACTGAGGGGAAGGGGAGGGAAGAATAGGTGTAACATGGGGCATTTTGGGGATCCTAGAATTGTTCTGCATGATCTTGCAATGACGGATATAAGCCATTATACAGTTTGTGAAAACCTATAAAATTGTACAGTGCAAAGTGTAAACCATAATGTAAACTATAGACCATGGTTAGTAGCAATGCTTCAATATTTGTTCATCAATTGTAACAAATGTATCACTAATAGAAGATGCTTTAATAGGGGAAAATATGAGAGAGGGAGGGGTGGGGTATATGAGAATCCCCTATACTTTTGATGCAACTTTTCTGTAATCTAAAACTTTTTTTAAAAAGTTAAAAAATAAAATAAAATAAAAAAAAGGCAATTCTAATACTTCAGTTAAGAGATGAGTTTCTCAAATATAACCAGAAAGGGAATGTAATGGATACATAGCACAAGGCTTTGGGTTCTCAGAATGTGTTTCTGCATCCCAGTCCCACTTATTAGCTGTGGGATCTTGGGCAAGCCAATTAATCTCTCATAGATTTAAATTTTATCCTCTATGAAATTAAACTAATAATACTTACAAAAACTTTCCTTGGGTATTCTATAAAAATTAAATAATATAGGCAAAGTTCCTAGAACTGGTTTTGAAGACAGAACTTGGTTAAGTAATAAAATAAATACTTTCCTATCTCTGAAAGTCAGTCCAATTAAAATAAGTCACGGCTAGATTTCTTTCAGAAATTCAGGGTATACTGCTGTGGCGGAAACAATATATTTTTATGGAAAATTTATAGGAACAGCACAGAAAACAGACAAATTTAAAAACATATACTTGCGCATAGGACAACTCAGAAAACAACAAAAAGATAAACTTCCTTATATGTGATTTTAAAGAATACTATAAATGTAATTTAGTTGCCATCAGTAAGAAATCTGCTTGTATTTTAAAAAAATCTAAATGTTGGCAGCATCCAGAAAAATGTATCAGGTTAAATTTATAAGTGGTATAAAGGTGAATTGCTGGAATTTGTTTTCTGAAACATTTTTACTCACCTTAATGCTTTATAGCCCCCATTTATATTTGAAATTCATTCACAAATGAAGACTAAAATGAAATCAACTGCCAATATACTATTCAGTTCCCTATATGTTCATTAGCAATAACATAATCAGATACTTTTTTGACTCTCTGGGAGGTGGGGGAGTCTAATGTTTCGGACTACCAATAAGAGAAAGAAAAGGTATTACTGCACTTGAGAATAAAATGTTTCTATTGACAGTGGCACTTAAGCATTTCTGCACTTACACAGCCTGCTAGCTGGAAGCCTTTTTGGATATTCTGGCATGGACAGCACATATTTTGGGGCCTTTAAATAGCTAAACAGATCTTCTTGCCTCCAGCAAAGCACCAATAGCAGACTTCTGGAACCAGAGATTCTTTTTGAAGTCCTAAATAATTTCTTACCTTGGACAATGTAAGGGAAGTTTATAAACCGGAATTTCAGAGGATTTCAAATGATTTTTTTATTTTGAGGCATGCCACAGTACCAGGTCAATAATGATGGAGTACCTTACTCCTCCACCAGTGGAGGGTAAGATCTTGCAGAGGTTTTTGTTTTAGGTTGCTTCTTGAGTACTGTACCATCATACTGAGTAACTCCATGCTAAAGAGCAGTGGGTCTCAAACTTCAGTTTTCAGGGGAAATTTATAAAATCAACATTTGTATCTTGAAAAGATTTCTCTAGGCACAATGTGGAAAACAGATTGTAGGGGAAGCAAGGTGACCATCATACTGATATAAATTTCATAAATTTTCAATTTGCCGTGTGCATTAGAATCACTTAGACGATGTGCTAAACCACAGATTGCCGAGTTCCACACCCAGTGTTTCTGATTCAGTAGGTGTGGGTTAGAACTTGAACATTTGCAGTTCTAATCAGTTTCCAGGTGTTGTTGATACTGCTGGTCTGGGAACCATATTTTATGAATCATTAAATGAAATTCCCTATTTACTCTCCCTTTTCTCTTGCTGGCGATGGAAATGTAGAGGCCGCATTGGTTTTAAAGAAAGAAAAGAGTCACTGTCTATGGTTAACAATCTTAATACATTTTAACCCTGAAACACCTGTCAAAATATGCTAAAATGGAATTTGAAAAATATAATTCTAGAAAATGCAAAAATCTATAGTATCAGAAAGCATATCAGTACAGGTAGAAGATGGAGGCAGAGATTACAAAGAGACATGTTCACTATCTTGTTTGGGCTGATGGTTTTATAAGCACAAAACTCATCATACTGTACAGTTTAAATATGTACAGTTAATTGTTCTCTCTGAGAACAGAGGAGGTATATTTTATATCTGAAACGCAAATGACTGGTACTTAGAAAACCCTTTATATATGTTTGCTGAACAGACAATATAAAATCTTTCTGTACTGACTACATCCAAAAGCAAAGAAAAAGTTACTTTAGATGTAGGAACTAATAATGAAAGCAATTTTAGCTAATGAGTTTTTATATGAAAACAATTTGAAATAGTATACGTATTTTACGCTCAAAAACTCAAAATGAATAAAGTTCTCTTTGGAATGTATTAACAAAGTAAAAATTCCCTATAATGATAATTAAACTAAAATTTTATAAATCCACTTAATCAAGGGCATTACAAGTCAAACAAAAATATTAAACCCACATATACAAATGTCTCTTTTGCACTTAAGACCAGGTTTTTAAAAATCTTACAAGTGTTTCTCAAAATAGCATATTATATTAAATAATATTTAAGTCCTAGAAATTTTAAGGAACTCTATAAGATTTTTTCATCCTATTTTGAATACTTAACCAAATCTGATACTGTTATAAACCTGGAATTATAAATTATATAGCTATTTAGGGAATTTAATCTATGTTTATTTTAGTAAGAACTAAAATGTATTTACTTTTATAGGCCTAACAAAAGAACCTTACATGTAACAGCAAGCAAAGAGAATTTACTAGATGATAGAATAAAACGCAAAAGAGAAACGTTCCAAGAGGGAAGAACACATTAAACTGATGTATCCTGGAAGGATTATCATCTCATCAGTTACGATATATTCCATGATCAGATTAGAGAAGTCAGTAATTGAAAATGACTTGGTCTGAGACAAGCTAGGAAATAAATATAAGACACATTTATAAATTCAAAGATGCAATTTACCCAAGTTATCACTAATGACTTTAATGAAGAAACATTAAAAATGTAAAAAGAATCCTAATTAATGAATCTGCTAATAGTTCTTTCCCAATCCTGTCTTAAATATTTCCCCAAAGTAGTAAATACACTGATCTCTGCAAAGTATCTGGTAAAAAAAAAAACTGACAAAACCATCCTTTTAAACATAATTTTTCTCCAAAATTCTTTTCATCAACAATTTACACATCTTTCCAAATGTAATGATTTGGAGGGGGGAAAAAAAAAGATAAAACAGATTTACTTACACACACGTCCACTACTGAGGCAACTTATTAGTCTCTTAAAATATATAATATAGTTTGAAATCACAAATCCTAGAACTAATCAGGTGCAAGTTAGGAAAAAACCATTTATACATTCACATTATGTGGCTGAAATACAAGATTACCATCAGTAAATAAGCACACATTTGGTTAAGCCTAAATCTTTATCTGAAACATTAGTTAAAAGTTCTTTCAATATATTTTGGTAATATTAATCCAAAAAATGATTTCAGACTTACTTTCCCAAGCAGGTGACTTAACATACTCTTGAACTAGGTTCTTTACATAAGCATTTAAAGACGATGTCTCATGAAGTCCAATGGAGCTACAATTTGGGGAATATCTAAAACAGCCTTCATTAACACGCAACCAGTCACAGAGCTAGAAAAGAAAATAGTTATTTCTTTTTTTTAAAAAACCTAACTGAACAAAGTGCTTCCAATTTCTCCAAGCCAATTTTATTTCCATCACTATAAACTAAATTTAAATCATTTAACAAATAAACAATTTACTGTCATGATTGAGTTCCAAAGAGATAATACAGACTGAAAAAAAACATACATAAATATATGTGCATCTATGTGCATAGATGATGTGTGTGTGTTTTATAATCTCCATCAAAGAATTTACAGATTAAAGTAACAGGCAACATTTTTTAAAGTACCTAATATAAAATGCACATTTTGATAAGGTATTCTAAAGAGCCTATCTATGAAAAATACATTATATAAAACAAACTAAAACCAGAAATTAAAATTCATTCCCCAGCTTCATATATGAAAACAAAAACTACTGTTTTTGAGAGAATGGAGAATTAAAAAAAAAAAGTTATAAATTAAAGTTCATAAATTTATTTTCTATCATATGTGCACATTAAAATATACTTCTTTAAAAGAGAAACACTATCCTAATCCTTCTCCATTACATCTTTTAGAAGATTTGCAAAATAAGTCACAGAATTTCACAATTAATCTCTTGATCATATGTAATTGTGAATTTTTTGTTCTGAAATATTAATAGTCTCAATTTCCTTTTCACAACACAGCTCTTAATGTGCAAGTTCAACAAATGAGTTTAAATATGAAGGAAATAATTATTAAATGAATCTTTCTAATAAGTAAGAACTTCAAAAAATATGTATTTTGCATCAAGGTCATCCAAAATTACATATATGGAGGCAAAACAATAATTCTCAACCAAAAGTAAAAGTGATGAATAACTGAATGAATGAATCAGTCGAGACTGTAAAATCCCTCATAGGTACCAATGAATAAAGAGTTCAATAACAATATAGGAAATTTTTCTGTGTAGGTCTTTTTCAGTCAAATAATCTTAAAATACAATCTAACAGTGGGTCAGCCAGTTATCTAACACTGCAGTCAGGGAGTATTTATCTTTCAACAATATAGACTTTTTTCTTTACATTCCTCTCAACTTGTCCAAGCATAAGTTTTTGAATCATTGCCATAAAATATGTGGGGCTTTCCAATCTTGGATCTGTATTTCCACAGGCAGGCTTCTGTTATACCATAATTATATTTGACAAGAAAACCCATATTAATATTTTTTTCTTTTCTTTCCCTCTGTCAAATCTGCCACCAAATTTAGAATATTTTCACTTCAAAGAGTTTTCATGTGACGATGTATAGCTTAAAAGGGCATTTAACTACCAGTCTCTAACAGACAGACTACCAAAATTCCCCATTAAAATACATGTATCTAAAATCTATTTGGATAGAATGAAGGAAAAACCCTACATGATCATCTCAATTAACACAGAAAAGGCATTTGACAAAATATCGCACCCTTTCTGGATTAAAAACCTCAGAAAACAAGGGGGGGAAAGGAGACATTCCTCAACATAATAAAAGACACACCCAATTAAAAACTGGGCATAAGACTTGAATAGACATTTCTCTAAAGATGATATATAAATATATCATTAGACATTAGGGAATTTCAGATCAAAACCAAAATAAGATACCACCTCACACCCACCAGAATGGCTATTTAAAAATAAAGAAGAGAAGTGTTGACGAGGATGGGGAGAAAGAAATATGAATCCTCAATACACAGCAGCTGCAGAAAACAGCTTGGCATTTCCTCAAAAAGTTAAAGAACTACCACATGACCCACTTCTAGGTAAATACCCAAAAGAAATGAAAGCAGGGACTCCAACAGATATTTGTATGCCAATGTTCATAGCAGCATTATTCACAAGCAAAAGGTGGAGGCAACCCAAGTGTCCATCAACAGACGAATGGATAAACTAAATGTGGCGTACACATATGACGGAATGTTATTAAGCTGTAAGAAGGAACGAAGTTCTGACACATGCAACAACATGGATGAACCATGAAGAGAACATGTTGCGTGAAGTAAGACACAAAAGGACAGATATTGCATGATATCACTTATATGAAATAACTAGAATATGCAAATTCATAGAGACAGAACACAGAGTACAGGTCAATGGGCAGGGAGGAAGGGGAATTGGGAGTTGGTGCAGAATGAGTGCAGGGTTTCTGTTTGGGATGACAGAAAAGCTTTGTGAGGACAGTAAGGGTGGCACAACATAGTCAACGTGATTAATGCCACTGAATTGTATGCCTGGGCGTGGCTGAGATGGGAAATTTTAGGTTGGGTATCTGCTACTACATTTTTTTTAAAAAGAGAGTGACTCAAGAGACAATGACAATTAAATGTAATATGTGATCCTAGATGGATCTAATAATGAGAAGAAAATGTCCAAAAGGACATTATTGGGACAACTGAAAAATGGGAAAATAGGCTGCATGCTTTACATCAATGTTAAATGTCTTGAAGTTGATAACTATATTTACAGCTTATGTAAGTGAATATCCTTGTTTTTAGGAAATACACATGTAAGCATTAAGTGTTAAAGGAACATGATGTACGCAACCCACTCTCAACAGTTTAGAAAAGTTAAAGAAAAGAAAGAAAGAAAGAAAGAGGGAGGGGTCGGGGAGGGAGGGAGGGCAGGGAGGAGGAAACAAACGTGGCAAAATAATAAAAGTTGGTAAATCTGGGTATCTAGGTAGAGGGTATACTGGAGTTCCCAGTACTGTTTTTTGTTGTTGTTATTTTTGAAACTTTCCTGTAAACATAATAATTAAAAAAAAAAAAATTAAAGTACATACGATTTTAAAACCCAGACTATTTTAATGCAAGAAAGCGTGAAGAAGAACCCACACACACAAAGAATGTTGACTTTTAAATTCTTTGTCTCAAAAAATGTTACTTTACACAATTTTAATAATCTGAGGTTAAAGAGTGATTAAGAAATTTAAAGGTAACCAATAAAATTAAATATTTATAAAAACCAGCCTTCCAAAACACTATTTTTAACAAGGCAAAGAAAATAGCATTTATAGAGCAAAATGGGGGAAAGGTAATTATCATGGCAGCAAAATGCAATTCAGCAAATACTTACTAAGTGCCAATTAGCTACAATTCACATAAATAAAATAAGGTAACAGACATAAGAGCAGACTTTTAAGCTACAACAATCACTGTAAATACCAAACTCTCCTATCTATGACAAAGACATTGAATCGTAAAATAAAATTCAATTCAACTCTATTCCTACAAAAGACCATACCTATATCAATGACACAAAGTGATTCAAATTAAAATACTGAGCAAAGATACACCTGGCAAATACTAATAAAAGACAAAGTAATTCCAAACAAAAAACATTAAATGAATATGGGGGTTATGTGAAGCTATAGAAGGTATAGTCCACAATGAAGATAAAGCACTTAAACCTTTATATGTTGAATAACACTATTTGAAAATAAAAAATTTCAGAATAGAAAGAGAAACTGACAGAAAAGATAGTGGCCAAAGATATTCGCACACCTCTGAGACTATCAACTAGGGAAAACATTAAGTTATATAAGGTGTAAGTAACATATTGAGTAAGACTGATTCAATAGATTTATATCAAACCTTATACCCTACCAAGAGAATCCAATTTCTTTTTAAGTACTTTATGGAGTATTTTCAAAATCTGTTGATCTATAAAAATACATTAAAAACCTTAATAAAATTATCTAACCACAATACAATAAAGCTGTAAAAAATAAAAGTTTAAATGAACAAATAAAATCCACTCTCAAATTAAGAAACAATCTCCTAAATAATCCATGAGGCCCAGAAGAAATGAAAACTATTACGGTTGAGCTATATGAAACTGCCATTTCTGTAGGGTCAAAATAATTGAATATCAATAATTTCTTATCCCTCATAATACATATATTACACAATATATTAGAGATTATTTACAAATAATGAGAATACTACATAACAAAAGTTACAGTATACAGCCAAATCTATACTAAGAGGGCTATCCAAAATTTATGTAAGTGCCTTCATTATTAAACAAAGAATTAAAATATGGGTTCAAGTATAAATCACCAGACAGTAAGCTTCCTTAACAACCATGTTTATTTTGCTGACTATTATATTCCTTACACTTAGCACAGAGCCTGGCACGTGGAAAGTGTGCAATAAATAGCTTCCAATTAATGAATTCAAGGCATTAGAAGGTAAGCAACAAAAGCCAAAAGAAAGTAAAGAAGAATAAAGGTAAAAGCAGACAAAGAATTAGAGAACTGAAAAAATTAAGTGTAAAGAAAACTAAGGGCTTGCTCCTGGAAAACGAACAATAAAAAAGGCAAATATCTGACTTATCAAAACCAAGAGGAAAAGACAACAGAAGAAGTAAATATTTACGCTTAATAAGGGCCAAGCTTAGTCCTAAATATTTTTACATGCATTTTCTCATTTAAACCTCACAGCTCATACCACAGACCAAAATAAATTCCAGATGGATTAAAGACCATCATACAAAAACTACACATAATCAATCACAATGAATAAACTTTATATGGATAACTGAACAAACAAAATTGGATCATTAAACAAATTGCCAGAAACATATTTAATAGACGTGGAGAAATTCAAACACTGGATATTTGAAATCAATATATTATTGTTAACTTTTTAGGTGTGATAAGGGCCTAAGTTTTTTGTTTTTGGTTTCGGGCCCTTTAAATTCTTTATCTTTTAGCAGTACATACTGAAATATTTATAGATGACATGATAAAATGTTACAGGATTTGATTCAAAATAAATGGTGGAAGCAAGAGAAAGTGGCAGGTACAGATGAAATAAGATTGGCCATGAGTAGATGGCCATGTTGAGTGATAGGTACGTGAAATTTCACTATACTCTTCTATCTTTAAAATTTTTAATTTCTCTCTAAGTAAAAAGTAAAACAAACAAAACAAAAAATCACCTATAAACAAAATTAAAAATCAAAATGAAAACCAAATGAAAAGATGTCCAAATTCACTCACAATGAGGGAAATGAAAATTACAATTACACTGAGATGTCAATTCTCAACTACCAGACAGATAAAAATTCAACAGTTTCACAACAGGTACTACCCTACACTGCAAAATATACGCAAACCTGTGATGGGCTGAATAATGGTGCCCAAACATATCCAGTCCTAATCCCTGGAACTATACTGTTATCTTAAATGGCCAAAGGGGCTTTGTAGATGTGATTAAATTAAGGATTTGGGGGTGGGGAGTTTATCCTTGATTGTCTGAGTGAGCCCAATAAGAACAAGTGTCCTTCTAAGAGAGAAGCAGAGAAGATGTGACTACAGAAACAGAAAAGAGGAGGCTGATGTGAAAACAAAGCAGAGAGGGAGAAAGATGCCACACTGCTGCAGGCTCTGAAGATGAAGGGGCCATAAGCCAAGGAATTCAGGTCCAGAAGGGAAAAGGCAAGGAAACGGATTCTTTCTTAGAGTGTCCCAAGGGAGCACAGCCCTGCTGGCACCTTGGTTTTTGGCCCAAGGATACTGTTTTTGGACACCTGAGAGTACATGTGTGCTGTTTTAAGCCAAATCTGTAGTAATTTGTTATAGGAGCCATAGAAATCTAATACAAACACTATAGAGAGAAATTTGATAATACCCAGCAAAATTACAGATAGACTTAATCTCTGACCAGCAAACTCACTGCTAAGAATTGATTCTAGAGATATACCTGCAGACGTAAGAAAGGACAAGATCATTCATTGTGGCAATGTTTGGAAAAGCCCTAAGCCTGGAAACTCGAGAGTCCAGCAATAGGGGAAGCTGAATAACTTACATTCATACTGGAATGTAAAATGTTTACTACCTTCTATTTTCTCATTAAAAATATCCCTAGGAAATAGAAAGAGGTAAACAGGTTATATACTGTATGCTACCTTTTGTTTAGGGAGAAGGGGCAGGACAGGGTGAGGGACAGAACAAGGTGGAATGGCAGAAATGGAAGTAAGACTTCACTGACTATATAGTTTTAATATTAGAATAATGTAAATGTTAAATGAATATTACCTATTCAAGTAAGCAAAGCTACATTTTTAAAAAAAGAAAAATTATTTGCAACAAGTATAACAACTTGTCCATACCCTTAATATAGAAAGAGCACTTACAAATGAAGTACAGGAAAAAGGAAAAAAAAAAAAAAAAAGAAAATAGGGAAAGGACAGGAACAGACAATACACAAAAGAAATACAAAAGGCAATAAACATGAAAAAATGTTCAAACACACGAGTAATCAGAGAAATGAAAATAAAAACATGAGCTGTTTCATCTATAAAAGTGGCAAATAATTTAATATGTTGATACAGTGTTGGTAATGTCTCACTGTAGAGATAAAATAGATGTTCACCTTCATACTCTGAAAACTCTGTCAATCTATAGCAAGAGCCATAAAAATATTAAAATCCAGCAATTTCATTCTATGAATTTATCCTGAAGAAATAATCAGGTTAAATAAAAATATATTTAGGGATCTGTTCATTCAAATGTTATTTATAATAGCAAAAACTGAAACAAAAGTCCAATTCTAAAATATTTAATCAACTGAATTTTTAAACCTTACATAAAACATGCTGGACAATTATTTAGCAATATGCTAAAATTCTCCAATATATGTGAAGACAAACTCAAATTCAAAACAATATCTCTATTTTGTTTAGAAAGATCATATGTACTATATAATTTTATATACATAATGGTGAGAAAGCAAGAAAGAATGCATATATTTGTAGGAAAAAAAGTTAAAAATTAGACCAAAACATTTGGATTTAGTTTGACAGTGGGCATTACTGATCATTTTTATTTTCTTTATATAGTTCTATATTTTTCAAATCCACATAATTAGATACATTTTGATTACAGAAATAAAATGAAATTCTATGCTTTTTTATGGCCCCAATTTGACCCTTCTCCATTTTCTCTGCATTAACCTACTCTAAGCCCTCATTATTTCATGCCTGAATTATTTTAACACACTCCACACTTATTTCTGTTTCTCTTCTATACATACATAGTCAGAATTATCCTCTATAAGAAACAATCTTCACATCCCTAGCCTCAATAATCTCTTAGGCACTGGAGAAAAACATTTAATATAGTAATAATCCCTATCTTCAAAAAACACATAACATACAGAGAATACAGATAAGAATTCAACCAAGTATATAATGGGCAAGAGCTAAAATCAGTAGTACAAAGCAAGGCCCACGGTTTAAAACAAAAACATAGAAGGCAGATCATGTTATAAAAGGCGGCACAGCCAGAACATAATTCATGTTCAAACACTATCGTGGAGGGTGGAGTAGAGGCATGAAGACCAGAGACAAGATGTGGTATCTAATGAGAAGTCATCACCATGGAAGGAGCACTACACGGTGAGGATCTGACCTAGAACAATGACCACAAACGGGAAAAGGAAAGACATTTAAGAGAATCGCACAATGAATCAGATACATCAAATCAGGAAAAATTGAGGATTACCAAGATTTCAGGCTTGGGCAACAGGGTAGATGAAAGTACCACTGAATGACAGAAAAAAGAGAAAGGCAAGGTTTGTGTTGCTATTTTGAGACTAATGGCATCGTTATTCCTAATACATCTCATCAAGAAGCAAGATCTACTACCCACTAGCACTTTTCTTTTAAATACATCTCTCTCTAATCCAAGCATTTTCCTCTCTCCCACCTCTCCACAAGAATCTTAGCAGAATTATCAGTTAGGTTCATCATAGCAAATACACAGTATTTTAAAGCCTGTTGATAAATAACATGGCAAATATATGTCACATAATTGGCTAGCAAAGAATTCAATTTGAAAACAGTATTTCATAAAGTTTTCAAAGACTTTATCACTAAATTATTTTCAAACTTTACCTCTGTCCACAAAGAAGTTCCTCGCCCTAAGGACTCTTCTTGTCTCAAAGACATGAGAAAAGCTGAGACATCAGAAAGTGACACCTTCTCCTGGGGGAGAAGTTTTTTAAAATTACTTTTTAATTTTTAATTGAATCAAATAAAGTCACTGTGAAAGAAACCAAGTATATTATTTAAAGTACCATTTATTAAATCAAAAGAAAGCTATCTTTAAAAGAAAATACTATGCAAATTTAAAATGAAAGATAACATTCTGTAAGAAAAACTACTTGAAATCAAAAAGGGATTATTACCTTTCAAAGCCAAAAAAAAAAAAAAAAAAAAAAAAAAAAAACACTCCCTGACTGAGGAAAACAACCAAGTCTTTTCATTCCCTTACAGTATGCATCTTAAATTAAGATCCCCTACCATAGGCCAGGGGTTGGCAAACTATGACCCTCAGGCCAAAACCACTCATGGCCTATTTTTGTAAATAAAGTTTTATTGGAACACACATGTCTATCCAAACTGACTATGGATACTTTTAGGAACAAAGGAAAAGTTGGGTATCTGTAAGAGACCCAACAAAGCCTAAAATATTTACTATCTGGCTCTTTACAGGAAAAGTTTGCTGACCTCTGCTCTAAGCAGGGGCTCTATAAAAACCACAGAATAAAGACAATATAACTTCCTGGAATGTCAATTTACTGGAAGATAAATTTTACTTAGAAAATGTTTTAGTATTATAATGAACATACTATGAAGTAGAATGCAAATGTGTATGAATTTACAGATAAAAAAAGAAATTTTCCACTATGTCTATTCCCATATAAATCCACTCTACTATTTACCCAAGAAACATGGTGAAAATGCTTGAGGACTGCTCTTAGGGGAAAAATTTCAGAGTAGGTGAGAGAGAAAAATGAAACAAAACAAACATATTCTTGTTCACCAACATTTTGCCTTCAGAGTGATACTAACTAAAAGCAGGAGGAAAAGCAGGGGCTTTTCCCTGCTTTTTTCCCTCTACAGATTATACAGCAACCCTTAAGAAATGGACAGTAAGTTAAAGGAAGATTCAAAAGTTTCAAAATCCTCCAAGAGGACCTTAATTTCCACTTTCATATTCACTCGCCAATTGTTAGGCTCACTTTGTTAGGGATTCCCAAGACCACCCCAGGTTCAGTCATTCACTAGGAGGACTCACAAGACTCAGCATATGGTTGAACTCACAGCCAAGATTTATTATAGCAAAAGTATCCTTTGCAAAATCAGCAAAGAGAAAAGACACACGGGCAAAGTCTGGAGCAAGCTTCCAGATTCCTTTCCCAGTGGAGTCACACAAGACATGTTTAACTGCCCCAGCAGCAAGTTGTGACAACACTGTTTACCAGGGAAGTTCATTAGAGACTCTGCCCAGGGTTTATATTGGGGGCATGGTGGGGGTGGTCACATCAGCACCCCTTGCCTGGCACATGCCAAAATTCCAGACACTCAGAAGGAAAGCAGGTGTTCGGCATAAACCAAATTGTTTGTATAAACACTTGAGACATGGTGAGCCATTCTTACTGGTTAGGATGTAAATCCAAGTTCCTAGACCCCAGCCAAGGGCCAATGTCACAAGAAGATCTTTCTAATAAGTTAACTCTTTTTTGCATAATTACTAAGAAAGACTTGTAAATTGATGTATTGTGAGTAAAAAAGATAAACTTACCACATCTACCAAATTCATAGCTGTTTGAAGAAGATAGCACTGAGCTGCCCCTCTCAACAGAATCTGATGTGTGGTCATTGTACACTGAAGAACATCCCTGACATGGAAGAAACAAGAAATGCTTTGCCATATTCCCAAAAGCAATTCTGTCATTTTATAGCTATTGACAAGCCGACTTATAAATTTGTCTATAATTTCTAATACAGAAGGCCACTGCCAGTATAATTTCAAAGGTATTATTTTCTATTAAGGCCTCTAATAGAGCTCAATTTTAATATGAAATAAATCTCTTTTAAAAATATAAAGATTATATATGAAGATGCAGATGTTTTCTTCATATTTTCTTTTAAAGTAAGAATTTTACATTTTTAAAATACTTTCTGATCAGTATTACTGTTTGACATTTTATCTTTAGTTTTCTACATGTCAATATAATAAAAACTTACTTTCTCATTTAAAGTGGTCAAAACCCAATAGTGTGTTGTGAAACATTTAAATTCATAAAACAAAATAAGCCAACTCTACATAAATAATGCATTTTTAAAATTTATTTTTTCTAATATAAAATTAAAGCTCACAAATCTCAATGCCAGTAACAACTAAAAACAGCGACCGTAGATTAAAGCTGAGGGAAAACAAAATTTACTGATGGAAAGTCATGGCAAATAACCATATATGACAAATGCAGAATAAATCACCTGAGAGCAAGAAGCCCTTCGACACCCAGGGCTTTACATCTTGGGACATTCGCCAAAGCCTTAGAAAGAAACAAAATGGGAATAGCACACCAGTGTCTACTTGTCATCTTCTGAATAAACTTTAATAGGAAACTACCTGAAAGAAAAAGTTGAATATTGTTGCCAATAAGCACGTGAAAAGATCTCAACATCTTTAGTCACCAAAGAAATGCAAATCAAAATCACAGTGAGGGAAGCGGCTGTGGCTCAATTGGTGGGGCTCCCGTTTGCCATGTGGGAGGCCCTGGGTTCGGTTCCCGGGGCCTCCTGGTGAGGGCCGGCCCGCCCGCGCGGCGTGGTTGGCTGACCCAGCGAGCGCGGGCAGCAGGGGGGGGATAAATGAATAAATAAATAAAATCTTTAAAAAAAAAAAAATCACAGTGAGATACCACTTCACATCCACAAGGATGACTATAATCAAAAAGACAGGCAATGAGTTGGCAAGGGTGTACTAGGGGGAATGTGAAATGCTGCAGCTGATTTGGAAAACAGTTTAGAAGCTTCATAAAAAGTTACTTCTAGGAACTAAAAACTAAGAAAACTAAAAACATGTCCATATAAAATCTTGTACACAAATGTTCATAGCAGTATTATTCACAACTGCCTAAAGGTGGAAACAACCCAAATATCCATCAACTGATGAAAGGATGGACAAAATGTGGTATATCAATACAATGGAATATTATTCAGCCATAAAAAGGAATGAAATACTGATACACGTTACAACATGGATGGTCCTTGAAAACATAATGCTAAGTGAAACAAGCCAGGCATACAGGCCACATATTGTATGATTCTATTCATATGAAATGTCCAGAATAGGGAAACCTATAGAGACAGAAAGTAACTTAGTGGCTGCCAGGGACTAGGGGAAATGGGAAGTGACTACTAATAAGTAGGGGATATATTTAGGGGGTGAGGAAAATGTTTGGAATTAGTGGTGATAGTTGTATAATTTTTTGAGTATACTAAAACCACTGAATTAAATACTTTATTTAAAAGGATAAATTTTATGGTATGTGAATATCTCAAAAAAGTTGTTATAAAACACATCAATGTTATTTCAATTTCATTCCTTTTAATAAGTATTCTACTATATTGTAAAATTTTGATAACCATGCAGATATATATATATGTGTGTGTGTATATTTTTAATGTTAAGGTAGAAGCGAAATTTTTTGACTGATAGAAATCATTCTTCCATTTAAGAGATGTTAAGGAAAAATAGGATGGGAAAGATTGATGGTAATGGTTTCTGGTATCTGGAAAGAGTAACATTAAATCATTCCCACAGGTTTTCTTGACTGTCTGGATTTAATCATTACAATTTATTTTTCTATTTCAAAGGGATGGTGCTTCATTCTGCTTTCCCTGCTAGGTGTGGTTTGCTAAGGACTTTCAGGTCATGCAGTTAGTGAAAATGCCTGCCTGTTTTCTCAGATCATCACTGTAAAATGACTTTTAAGAAATCCTCAGAAGCTTTTACATCTTCCAAAGTATCTAGCACAAAACTAGATATACAGATGATATCCACTGGAAATTGCTGACCAAAAGAAATTACTAAGGAAAAATTGTTAGTTAACATTTTAATTACCCTCTTTCTTTCTGCACTGTTTACTAAATCGCATCCTTTACCTAACACATTACTCATGACAGGAGGAAGAAGGCAATGGCCAGGTTTCCATTTCCTTCATTCAGCACATTTACCAAGTATTTATTACATGCCTGGCACTGAGCCACAAGCACCAGGTACTCAAATTCTACAAAGCACTGACCACTATTATTTCACTCATGCTCTACCACTGACATGAGAGGTACAACGTGGTTGACAAATTAATCCCCATATTGCTGGAGTTCAGAAACTTAAACTTCACAATTCTAGCAAATTAAGGAAAGGCTCCAATAGTTAAATTATCTTTCCATTAACCAATTTCTTTAAAAAGTAATCAATACAATCAGTTTTATAAAAATTTAAAAGTCATGACATACAGGCCATCTTTACTTAAGTTTTCTAACTTTTGAATAGATGTTACCATTTGGTCAACTTGTCACACTACTTGCAGAGTAAATACAGAAGAAAAAATAAGTATTTCATACCCCGGGTCACTTCACAAGTCATAATGACAGCCATTAGAAAAAGGCTTAGAAATTAGAGTAAGTCCTCCTGCTGCTCAGCAAACAAAATGACACTGCTTTGTGCTTTGCTAGCCAACTTAGTAGATCTCATCAGAAAGAAAAATAAATCCCCAATCTGAAAAAGTAGGATATTTCTAGGACACAAGCTCTTACATAAAGCAAGTATATTTTTCTTTCTTGTTTTTCAAAGTCAGTATCTATAATGGGACAACTTTGCCAAAATGGACATTCTATTTTTAATTTTTCCCTAAACCCCAGGTTCTCTCTCTTCAACCTAGTTTATTAGTTTTTGAAAGTGAACAGCAATTAGAAAAGATGGTTAACTATAGCACACCTTCAAAAATTACTTCATGCCTACTCATGCCAACATGGGGAATATATTACATGCAATGATAAAAGTATGTACTCAATTACAGTGAACACCTGAATAAAACGCTGACAAAATTTGCATATCCAGGAAAAAGGAAAGTATTTTTTTATAGTATTGATTATAATAGTCATAAGATTATACTTATAACCATTTTAGTAGAAACAAAATTTTAACGCTAAAATTAAAAAAAAAAAAAAAAAAAAAAAAAAACTCTTATTGACACATACCCTTTATTTTTTCTGGAAGAAGAGAAATATAAGTGACTAAAAACTTCTGTAATTTCATTCCCAATGGAGAACCACTTCCTATCAGCTGGCCTGGGGACCTGTAGATAAAGAGAGGAAAATACAAACATTTTAAATCTATTTACAGATAAGCATACTGAAATTAGTATTAACAGAATAAGGCCCAAAAGTCTTTCAACAATAAAAAATAATCAGACAATTTGGCTTTTCTGAACCTGCATTTCATTTTTCAATAAAATTTTGGGGAAGTGGTTATGCCTCGAGTGGTTGAGTGCCTGCCTCCCACATGGGAGGTCCCAGGTTTGGTTCCCGGTGCCTCCTGAAAAAATAAACAACAAGCAAAAACCAACTCAGAGAAGCTGATGTGGCTTGGTGGTTGACCACCCACTTCCCACAATACGAGGTTTTGGGTTCAATCCCCAGCCCCTGGTACCTAAAAAAAAAAAAAAAAAAATTTTTTTTTTTTTTTTTTTGAGGAATCTCTGGTTACAGAAACATCAGCATCTTCTAAAAAAATGGACAAGAGTTAATAACCTACTAAATCATGTAGGCATGGATTTCCTTTTTTATGATACTTTCCTCCACATTTAAACATATATAAATCTTGCCAAATAATATCATTAAAAAATAATCTAAAGAAATTATAATTTTTAATTATATTTTATTGTTTTCAACATACAATTTAATAACTTTAAATCTTAGGTCTAAAATAAAATAACATTCAGAGCACAGACATATATTAGCAATAAATTACTTTTGCAGGAGCATTTAATTGTTGACATCTACTAAAGCCATGTTTTTTCTGCTGTATTTTCTCCCAGAACATTATCTGTTAACTGAACAAATTAGATTGCTAGCAAACTAAAGGCATTTCATAATAAATGTGTTTGTCAAATCTTTTAGAAAGAACCAAGCTTTTTTCATTGGTTTTACTGCTCTCCAGCTGTCTAACTGCTTCAGAAAACTATTCAATAGTATTGAGTTATTTGAAAACTAAAAATAATTGGCAAAACATTGCTATGCTCTTTTGATAATTAAACAGGACTAAATATTAATATAACTTGGCACAGACTAATTAAAGTTTTTAAAAAGGTGGGGGGGATTTTTTTTTTTTTTCTGTTTAGAGACATATCAAACATAAGACTTACAAGCATAGTTTAAGTTAGTATTAGAAAGAAAATTTTAAAAGCAGGGATAAATTTTTGAAGATAATTCAAGAGTACAGATGATTTTAAAAAATGAGGCAAAGCCACAATATTAACAACCTCTTCTCACTGTCAACCTTTCCAGCAAGTAAAACTGGCAAATTAATAAATATGTTATGGATAATGAGAGCCACTGTCAAATATGGAAAAAGGAAAGGTTAGAACAGACCCTTTGGTACTGGACGGGAATTTGATGTTAGGGTGGGAATTCATAGTTCTTAACATAGCTAGCTGGAGAGCTAGATAGACACTGAAACAGATGTAGAAGTATATGGCTATGTCTGCCCAGCAGACAGCTCTAAGAACCAGATACACACACGGAGTGACAATGATCAAGCAAATGCGGTAAAACCTTAACAGTCAGTGAATATGAATGAAAGGTAAATGGGAATTCTTTGTATTATTCTCACAAGTTTTCTGCAAGTCTGAAATTAAGTCAAAACAAAATTAAGGGAGTGGGGACAATGGGTACAATCTGCCTAATGAGTGCAAAGTTTCTGTTTGAGGTGACAAGAGTTTGGGTGATGGAGGTTAGTGATGGTAGCACAATACTGTGAATGCAACCAATGCCACTACTGTAATACTTCACAGTGGTTAAAATGGGCAATTTTATGTTTATACAGCATAAAAAGTTGTATGTTTACAACTGAATTTTTTTAAAAATACATACACACACACACACACATGATGACAGTGCTGTCAAAAGAAGAAGAAAATAATTTCCCAGACAGCAGAAAGCAAGAGTAGGGGGAATGAAGTGAGCTATATAAAACATACTTTCTAAAAGCCCAAGAACGGAGGAGTTAAAGGTGGGGAAAGGAAAAAGGAAAAGAAAGGAAGAACACTGGAAACAAACAATAGAAAAAAGGCAGGAAGGATATCAAATATAGGAAGAGACTAAGAAAAAGCTGAAAGTAAGGATAGGGAGTGAAGGCTTAAATGCACAGAGTCTCTAGCTGGGATGATGGAGAAGTGTGGGTTATTGGTGCTGGGGAGGGTAGCACAGCACTGTGAGTGTAATTAATAGCACGGAATTAAATATCTGAATTGGTTAAAAGGGCAATTTTTATGCTGTGTATATGTTAGTAGAACAAAAATTTCTTTTAAAAAACCTATGGAACGAATTGCACAACACAAACAGTGAACCCTAAGTTAAACCATGGACTATAGTTAATAGTACAATTTTAAAAATGCGCTTTCATCAATTTTAACTAATGTTCCACACCGATGCAAGGCATTAATAATAGATGCTATATGGGAATCCTGTTTTCATTCATGATTATTCTGTAATCTACAACTTCTCTAATAAAGAAAAACAAACAAACTACTCTGGTTAAACATACCCTAAAGCACTATAACACATATGTACTATTAAAGAAAGACAAAGACAAAGCAAAACAAAACATCACCACTACACTACTGCTACTGGCCCTATAGCATCCTTTGGCGTATCCTATATAACATGATGGCAGTGCGTCACAAAGTAAGCATTTAGTATTTTTTTTTTTAACTGACTGAAAAACAGAATAAGAAAGGAAAGGAAAATAATTTGTAACTGGTGTTATTTTCACGGTTTTGGATTTGCTTGTATTATTAGGCACTATTACATTTAATAATAAAATGTTGTCAGCTCCTATCAAGTGAGGTTTTTAAAGGGAGAAAAATGCTATTTCCATTAAAAGCTCTATTTTTAGGGAAGCCAATGGAAAATAAATTGCAATATCAGGAGGCTTTGAGTTCCTAAAATACTCAACTGTTTTGCTAAATGGATGAATTAATTATTAAACTTACAGCATTTTTCTCAACCTTTGAACCCTAATATACCTTTTGAATAAGTACAGAAAAGGAATATCATAATACAAACAGATCTAAAGTAGACTGATTGTAAGGTCTCTGATTTAAAATATTTTGAAACTCCAAAAGTATAGTTTTATGATAAAAATGTTAAAGATATGCATGTGGGATATTATTTGTGCATTAGAACAAAAAGTACAGTTTTAGAAATTATCTATTAAAAGGTGCTGAAAACCTAAACTGTTTTCTTATTAAAATACGAGGGATTCATTCTCCAGATGAATATCCCTCCCAGCTCCTGTCCCTACTCCCTACAACAATAGCAAAATAGGCTATTTAGAAAATACTGTTCAAGTCATACCATCCTTTGTATTACAGGCTTCCAGGAATGAAGGTGGGAATCAGGGGGAAAACATGGCTTCTTCTAATGGGCATATCATAACATAGCATGATGGATAAGATCATGGTCTCTGAATTTAAATCCCAACTGCCACTAATTAGCTGTGTGACCTTGGGCAAGTTACTTAATCTCTCTCTGCCTCAGTCTCATCTTAAATTTGGGATTACAACTGAACCTAGTCCATGAGATTGCTGTAAGGATTAAAATAGTTAACTTCATAAATTTCTATAAGTGCTTGCTATTATTATTCTCAGTATAAGTATAGAATATCCCACTAGCTCTAATTGTGATTTAATTGTGATTTCCAGTAAGATAAAAACTTAGTTTCCATTCCAAACTGGAACATGAAAATCAGAGTAATTGTCAATGAGAGACCATCAGAGTTGTATTTGATTATTTTGACAGTCTCATCATATTAAGCATTTGTAATATGTACACATGATATTATTTATTTCAATTTTTTTAAAAGTTGAATATATATTAGGCAACATATATATTATGTATCCAAAGCACTGAACAATCTGGTCACATTTTATAAACATGTCAAATTTACATATCAAATACATATTAATGCATTATTACTAAATAGCATAAGGTTTACCTGCTATATAGAGAGCTCTCTGAAAGTGCATCCATTAGTGGTCCAACAATAAACTAAAAAAAATATTTAAAATAAGTATATAATTGATATTAAGTTGTAACTGCAATTTTGAAACGTCAGCTTGCCCTGATTATACATCCTAAACAGGGTTCCAGAAGAGCTGCTATAAACAAAGCTGATCTTTCACACTGTAGGTTAATTCGGTCATGGTCTCCGAGGATACCTTTGTTCTACCAGAAAAAAAAAGAGTACAAAAATTTTCCACCTGATTAAAAACTTAGGGAATACTATGAAGAGTTCACGCATTGGACCAAGAAGAGAGTAACAAAGGAAAAACATAAAGATACCCAAAGGAAAATTTAAGCCCCCCTATGCCTAGAGGATAAAGGGGGAAAAATTCTCTCTCCAAAAATATTACTAGACACTGGTCAAAAAAGCAAGCTTGGAGGAAGTATAGGAGAATGTAGAAATGTATATTAAAATCCCAGCATGTATTCAGACAATTAGAAAATTTTCCTTCAGTTATTCCTAAATGAGAAGTAAATTATTATACTTAAGTGATCATGAGACTCATATGGCACTATAAAATAAAACAATCACAGCTGTAATTTACAGTCTCTCTGCTTTTTGTAATTCCCTGACAAATGGAATTATAGCTTCTAATAAATGTAGCTCAAAAGGCAATCTCTGTTTAATATAATAGGTAACAGTAATTCACTGATTCAGAATGGGGAAGTAGCACCACTAAAATAGCAGTAACTCAGTGATTCCGAACTGTGGGGACAGCATCACTAAAAAGCTGCTGTAACAGTTTTCATACCTTTGACTTTTATTGTTTTTCTAAACATTCTTACTTATTCTCACTAATAATATAGAACTGCTTATTCATAATAGTAATGAGGCAGGCAGGTCTAGCACTCAGCTCATCCACAAATACATTACATTAAGCTTTTTCTAAATACAACAAGATTTAAAGAAAAATGATTTTATGCAAATTTATAAAATGTTACTAATATCGAGTTCTAGTATTTTTTTTTGAAGATCACCTATGATACAACAAATGCCTTTACCTCTCGTCTTTTGACAAAGGGAGAAAAGGATAAGACAAGCTGTCATTACCTCAGAAAATTCAGGTGAAAATGGAAGAATCTTTGTTACATAGAGCTCCAAAAAATGGAAAACACCTTCTTTGGTCAGGATTTTATTTTCACTTTCAAACATTCGTTTATAAATACACATATGCCAGGACGGATGAAAGAGCCAACATCCTATGGAAATAAACACCTAATGTTAACATTTGACTCCCGCCTTATGTCTCTCAATATAGACTATATATTCATAAATAAATACCCATATATTCACACAAACACATTAACTTCATTGTAACACTATAAAAAAACTGTTTTTAATCATATCCAAGAATGTTTAATTATTGAATAACCAAAATAACTTTAGTATATGACAGTTTCTGTTAGAAAGCAATCTTATACTAATGACTGCAAACAAATGTTATACATGCTATATAGTGTACAAATATAAATATCATCCCATGTACATAGTTTGGCACTTCAGATTTGGGGTAGTTATACTCAATTCTTCTCTCATGCCCTGTGAATTCATACAGCAGCCAGAGCAATATTCTTAAAATTCAGATTCAAAGCTGTCATTTCTCTCCTTTCTACCTCAGTGAGCTGTTTCGCACCTCAGGGCTTTGGCACAAGGTATTGTTTCCTCAACCTAACACTTTAAGCTTAGATGTTATTTCCTAAGAAAAACCTTCCCTTACTGCTCTATCTAAAGTATGGCCTCCATACTTTATACTCCTTGCTTGTTCCTTGCATAAAACTTATAATCTGAATTACTTTTTCTATTTCTTCATGGAAAACAGACAAAAAACAAGTGAAAAATACCACATCTCTCTCATTACTTTGTCCCAGTGTTTAGCATATATTGAGCACTAAGGAAATATCTATTAAGTGAAGAATAAATGAACAAACATACAAAAAAATGGAATATGTATCTTTGAGATTTGTCTAACTCTTTTGCAATATCCTTTAAGTCTATTAGAAAAAAAATTCAGCATTTTTAACTCATGACATTTTATAAATAACTTGGTCTATTATTTGTAATTTACACCAAGAGGCTTGTTCAATTCTTTGACGATGACAGTTGTTCAAAATCACTCATTGCTTTGCTACTTGATTTGGTTTGCCAAGAGTTGTGAGCAAAACGTGATAAGAAAAACATCATTTTAATAGTAAATGCGTAAGTGAAGTCACAACAGTATTCAATTAAATTCTAGCCCCAGGTGGGGCTATAGATTCTTATAGTCTGTGAAAAAATTCCAGTGGATCAGAAAACAATTATAAGCATCAGCTGAATAAAGCTCAATTCCTAAGGGGTCAAACTATTAAAGTTGTAATTATCTACAGTAGGGACTAAAAACCATTTACCCAGGTTAATTCTCATGTGTAAACACTATAATGTAGCATCTTATCATTCATATGAATACAAAGCACTGTTAGCCTACATTTAGCTGTTTCACTGCTCTGAACTTTAATTTCATAAAATAATTCTAGGAAGCTTCACCTTCATTTCATTTCCCTTAAAAAGCTCTCATAATGCCATAGTGATTTAAAATTTTACCTTGGAATTATCTCTTCCTACGAAGTCCAAGATACAAAATTATAACTGAAAACCAAAAATAACTTGAACATGAGAAACAGATACATTAAGAGAATAAGAATGGAAAACAGTTAAAATATATATTCATACCAAAAGCGGTATTACTAAAAACACAGACTATACCATCTTTAAAATATTACCAAAGAGACTTTACCCTTTAAAGGTATGTACTGAAATATTTACAGATGAAATGATGATATCTAGGAAATGATATGGTCAGGATGATATAATGTCAAAATAATTTGGTGGCCAGTGAGTAGGAGAGGCTCTATATGACCCAAGAAATGAGACTGGCCAAGAGTTGATCATGGGTGAAGCTGGGTACTGGGGATTCATCATACACACTATTCTACTTCTGTATATGTTTGAAAATTTTCTATAATAAAAGGCTTTAAAAAATTAACCATCCCTCCAAATTACAGAAAATTCTGCGGCCACATTCTTCAGGACTACTTAAGGATATGGGTAAGCATGCTGGATACACTGCAAAGTGAGCTAAAGCATGAACAATATGACCCAGAAGGTGTATATCAAGAATGCAACCACCCTTATCTCTCAGGGGCAGTAATACAAGATGATTCATATATCCTCCTTTCCTCTCTTATGATGTTTCCAAATTAGAGAACTGAAGAACAAGTATTACTTATAAAACAGGAAGAAAACTACAAATGTTATGGGAAAAAAATCAAAATAATAATAACTATTACCATTTTCCTCTGACACTGCATACTCAAAGAGATTGTTTAGCTTTGGTAAGACTGGCTTTATAACATGTATCTGAAAATAAAAGCAAAAAATTACATGAAACAAAAATTCACCTTTAAAAACTTAGGGGAATTTTCATCTATTTATGTAACAATAGCCCTTCTTCTGTTTTTCTCCCCATGTTAAAAAAACAAAACAAAACACAAAGATCCCAGTTCTTCTAGCTTTTAAATGGTATAAATTCAGGTACGTAAGATGGAGTATGACAAAGCTAATCAATATAACCTATAATATAGTTATAGTAATATTTATATTTCTAAAGTAATTATCATAAATTATGTCATCTAATTCTCAGTCCTGGGTAATAGGTAGAGGTGTTAAAACCAATACATTTCAAAGAAGAAAAATTACTGAAATATTTTCTCATCACTTACACTGCTCCAGGTCACACATGAGGAAGTAGAGTCTGTTGAGTTCAATATTCACACTAAAGTATGTTGCAAACACCTTTGCTGCAGAATTTAATTTATAGAGCCTTCAAAATATCACAGGCAAATCAGAGTTTCTAAATTTCTAGAGTATATTTTATTCTGAATACCAGTGTGAATTCCAAGATCATTCTAGTTCCATTAAATATAAGTACCAACTATATTTTTTGTCACTTTACTTCTCCTGCCAAGTTCCTTCATCTATGAAACGAGGGACTACTCTATGGAACAGACCCACACATATTTTGCTTTGAGGACCCTCTTTCTATACTGCAAGAACTACTGATGACCCCTAGGTGAAAACAGTGGGGGATTTATCCATCTACTGATTAAGGAAAATCATAAAAGCTTACTTGAATTTAGAAAAGCTTGTCCTTAATTCCTCATCCTTGCATCTACACATACTTAGCATATATGAGTAACTATTTCCATCCACGAACAATGCTTGGTGCACATTTGGACTGACACCTTACAGTGACTCCAAAGATGGCTGGATCTGCAGCTTACAGTGGCTCTCAAACTGTGATGCCACACCTCCTAGGAACCTGTTAAGAATTCAAATTCTCAGGCCTCACCCGGGCCAGACCTAACGAATCAGAAACTCTGAAGGTCTGGCCCAGCAACTCATAGTTTAACAAGTCATCCAGGTGATTCTGAGGAATGCTAAAATTTGAGAACCAATGCACTAGATCAGATAATCTGAAAGTCCTCTCTGTTTAAAAATCTCATTATTGTATCAATTACAAATTATCCATTCCATTGAAAAAATCTATCCTACTACTAAGGATTATAAATTCAAATGTAATCAGTAAATAATGTTCAAAGGAACAAGTATGCACAGATGTAAGAACGGAACGAAGCAAACAAAAGAAAACCTATAAAATTGCAAGGCATTTATTTACTTTACCTAATAAGAATTCACCTCAGAATTGCTTTAAGTAAAACCTTTCCTGGAGGATGGATTTCTTTGGAGGGTATTCATAAACGGAGTCAAGAAATTAAAACTACCATTTCAGAGGTAAATGTTAAGGGAGTATCAAATAAGACTAAATTTTTAAAATGATAATCGAAGTCAACTGAAAGCATTTCCTGAAATTGTTTGATTCAATTTTAGACAATGTTTATGCTAGAAAACAAAGCACACTTGAATTCTTTCATGCTGTATCCAAGTTAGTATTTTTGCATTACTTAGACGGCATGTTTGAAAAAAAAAGTTTTATCTATATAGGATTTGCTAAAAGATGAAAACACTTACCTGATTTCCTTCTAGAGTTTCCATAATTAAAATATAGTTTTCCCAAAACTTTAGAAGCTCATCTTTTTTCTTCTCAGACCACCAAAACAGACTTGGGCCTGATATAGTTTAAAAAAAAAAAAAAATTAGTACCTTCTTTTGCAAATTTAAGAAGTCTCTTAATGATAGTAATTATTAAAATAATGCCACTAATGCCACTATTACCAAATGTTATAGATCTAACAATGGAGGGGATGCCCCTATATTAAAGCCTAGAAGACAGGAGGCTTAGGCTAACAAGAATTTCAAAGGGAGATTTTTTTTTTTCTTTTTTAAGATTACTGTTTTGGATTTCTAGAGGTTAAGAACACCAGATCTGAATATCTAATCTCTCCTTTCTATCCCTCAGAACCTCACTATAACAGTAAAGGCAAAAACTGGAAGAATGGAGAAAACAGAAGAAGACAACAGCAATGAAATTTAGAATGTGAAAAGCAGATGAAAAAGAGGCAGTCAAGAAAATTGGGTATTGCTATAGGGAAAAGCTGAGAATTTGATAGCCACTGCAAAATCCCCCATAAACTGATGAAGAGGTCTTGTTCCCAGACTGTTTAAGACAGATCTCCAGGTTCCCTTTCCTGTGCTCTGAGCAGTTCCCAAACCCTGGCAAAAGGCTGGAATTTACTTTCTGAAGAAGGTAAAATAGTGGGTCTCCGGATTAGGAAGCACAATGCACAGCTGAGATCAGGGCTGACAATGAAGATGGGGATTTGGTGCCCAGGTATGCACCTTGGGTAGCGTAGTTTCCCTTCTCTCCCCTGGCATCTTGGCTCCACTGTGGGAGGGGAAGGAAACGCCCTCGGTCCTGCACTGGTACAAAGCAGAGGGAGACTGCTGTTGCGAGTTCTAGGGCTCAAGGCTTACCAAAGATAAAAGCAGAATTCAGTTGCCCCAGGAAAGAGTAAGGAAACTCACCTGTACTCTAAACCCTTCTTGGCAGGAGGCAGGGGTTATCTGCCACTGAGGAAAGAGCAGAAAAGGTGAAAAAGCTCGAACCCTGAGGCTCACGGACACAGGGCCAAAGATGGGCTGAAGTAGGAGAAATGAAATCCCCCTGACACCAAAACAAGCCTTGCACAAAGTAACCAGCACCAGCAGTCTACCTCTGAGGAAGGGGCAAAGGCCTGGAAACGGACCCCCCTCTGCCACAGGCAACCAGGACGTCAGAAAAATTAGAACAGAAAAGCCTCCAAAGCTGCAGGCATTGCACTTAGCACGAGACAGCAACAATCCACCACTGGAAAAATGTGAAGGCTATAGTACCTTGAAGGTAAATACAGCCAACAACAAAATCCAAAACCCAGCTCAACCGCAAGCTAGATCTGACTCCATCTCCCCCCCCAACACACACACAAACACAGTAACAGCCTAAAAGAGAAATGCAAAAATATTTCCTTCAGTCTTTTTTTATATACAATATCTAAAGTTTGTAAGACAGAAAGAAAACAAGGGGAAAAAAAAAAAAAGACCCACTGTCAAGAGATGAAACAGAAAACAAAACTAGACCTAGATGGTCCAGCTATAGGACTTGAAAATAACTATAGTAACATGTTAAAGGATCTAGTGAAAAGGTAGAAAACATGCATGAACATACGGGAACTTTGAGGAGATGGAAACTATAAAAAAAACTGTCAAATGGAAATGCTAGAAATAACATGCTATCAGAGATCCACTCATTATCAGACATGCATAGTCTTAAAATTTTTAATCTTAGGAAACTATTGGAGAATACGCTCCATCAAAACAAGTAAACCAAAAAAGAGGAAGATGAACTACATGAAACAAAGGCTCCAACACAGGACTAGGTGAAGGGAATCCCCAGGACGATGGTGATGCGAGATCTAAGGCTGTCGGTTGTGCACCAAGCACACAGAACAATCCATATCTGAGCACTTAAGACGACTAGGAAAGTTCTCTTTAGGAACATAAAATTCATAAAATACCTGATAATCTGACTTTGTAGAGGAAAGACTTAGACAACTGGCAAAGAATTTGGGACTGAACTACTGGTAAGTACAGACAAAACCAAACAAACACAAAAATGACATAATTCTAGGAAAAACTTGCAGGAAAGGAAAAATAGTTTGCTACATAGGTCACCTGTAAACATAGTCATAATTTTGTAAATATAGAAAACATGCCTTTAGACAAAATTATAACTATGAAAATGGATTTTATGATATAACTAAGATATATTATTTCAAGTTAAGGGAACATACCAAACTAATCCACTGAAAGAGGTACAAGTAGTTGCTTTCTGAAGTTGAGGGCTGCAGAGGGAGGGAGGAGAAACAAGCATGCAAAAACTATTGCTCTATTGCCTGTCCTTAAAAACTCTGCAAAATGATTGGTTCTTTAAAATAAATGTTTAACTTTGATAATTTAAAAAAGTTTTTCAGTGAAAATTCTCATCAGATGGCCATCCATTTGTGGACCGTTAAAATCTAATAATCTACTCATAACTGCAGCCAAACAAATTGTTTTTATCTGTAATAAATACCCAGCTGCAGTTGAAAATGCAGATATTGTTTCTATTGAGACCATTTTGAATCCATCTATTTTGGACTCTTGATAGCTCAAAAATGAATTTAATATGGCAGAAGTATACTTTAACACACTTCAGTGGACAAGCAAATCACTAGTAACATACCAATTTGAAGAGAGGACTTGTTATTTAATCTACTCTTGTTTTATAGTAAAGCAGAAAGCACAGCTCAAAATGTAAAAAAAAAAAAAAAAAAAAAAAAATTTTTACAATCTGGTCCATTCTATCAAGTCAAAGGCAACATACCCAAACACCCTCAAAACATCCACTTACAGGCCATATATTTAACAAATATTCATAAACCCTATCCCTGAATTACCAAGGGAAATTTCAAAAGCCTGTGTTAGGTCCTATGACTCTTAATTCTAATACCAAAGATTCAATTCCTCGGTCAGTCAGTTCAGATCCTAACTTTGCTTTTTCAATTTGATGGATGTTAACCTTTCTTTTCTCTTAGAATGGATCTACCACGATCCATTCATAGTGCAAAAAAGGGTCTGTAAATTTTTGCATGGGCTTGAGCTTCCTAAATTATTCCACAGGTACAGTAATTCACCTTGCTCTGGGCCAGAAAGGTAAAGAAATGCAGTGTTCGCAACGGTAGTGATTTGTGTCACTTCAGGAAACACCCATAAGATGAGGTTCCAAGATTTGCAGGCTTTCTGCGGGCCATCCGAAAAGAGGCAAACTCGGTAAGGGTCGCAGAGACGAGCACTAGGAGCTGGATTTCGGAAGCAGGAGAACTCCGCTCCCGGAAAACCAGGCAGGACCGGGTTAGGGGGCCGGGAAGAAGCAAGTACCGTTTCCTTCGTGAGGGCTGCAAGTGCAGTCGGCCCCCAGCTCCACCGACACCTCCACCGCCCTCTGCAGCAGAAAGCGCGCTCTCTTGCGCGTCAGCGCGTCCTCGGCCTGGGCCAGGCCCTCCTGCACCGTCCTCCAGAAGTGCCAGCTCCGCCGGGCATCCAGGCCCGCCTCGGGCGCGCGAGGGCCGCGGCCCACGCGGGGGTCCGGCAGCAGTTTCTCGGCCAAGGCGCCCAGCACCAGCAGCTCCCGCCCGACGAGGCGCGGCCGGGCCCCGCGGCCCCAGGGCCCCTCCCGCGCCGCGGGCGCGCGCAGCCCCTCCCACACGGCCCGCAGCGCCGCGTCGCCGCACAGGCCCAGCGCGGGCAGCAGGCGCCCGGCC
>JAKSZT010026446.1:4289830-4320737 GCA_026826555.1 Tolypeutes matacus
ACACACAGCTACACCCCACTCCACGCCTTATCCAGCAGCAGACCCCAAAGGTGAGAACAGAAATAGCATCCTAACTGCAGGAAGCCTGATACAAGAGGAAATAGACTTTGGGGGTGGGATGGGGTGGAGGGAGATGTGAGCAAAAGTGTAAAAGACCAAGAAACAGTGGGAGCCTGGTAACAATGGTGAGTTGTTGCAAAAAGCAACACACACCCTCCATCCACTTCCTTTTGCAAAGTTGAGCAAAGCACTGGGGTTACTTATAAAAGAAGCAAAAGAAACAGTCCTTGATCTCAAGGTGTTTGCAGTCAATTTGAAAATCTGGATATCTGTAAACTAGCATTAAATCTAGTATTCTTGAGACAATTTCTATTTATATCTAGAGCTGGCATTATGGAAAATATTCATGTCCGTGTAAGTGAGCAGTGCCGTGCAGGTTAACACCTACATTTCTCTGTAAATAGTGATGCCTGCTAGACGATTTTTTTTTTTTTGCAGAGCTTGTGGCTGCTGATAACGTTGCCACTTTGTTACATGACTAGCTGTCCCATGGCCATCCTCAAAATGAATTTACCTTGCCTGGGGTCTTAGCACCTAAAGACAGGACTGGCAGAAACAGAATCCAGATGAATAAGAAAATCATTTGTGAAATGTTTACCTGAGCCCTGTGATCCTGGAAAACAGCAGAAGGTTAAGAAATCTCCCACCCTTTGTATTCCAGAAAACTGCAAAGAACAAACCCTTCCCCAAAGGATTTGATAAGATTCAGGGACACCCTCTTGTTTACCTAGAACAAGCCAGACAGGGACCTTCCAAATTCCCATTCTTTGCCTCATCAATGATTAGCCAAATCCTTTGTCCCCGCTGATCAATAGGAACCAAATGCTTGTTAACCAAACTTAGGTTAAGATTCTCTCCTTCCTCCAGGCCCCTGAACTTTAAGGGCGCCTCCCAGAAAATAGGCTGCTTCTGTATAAAATAATCTCAGAGCTACAATCCGATCTCACCAAACTTTCATCCAACTTCCCCACGCCTGGTTCGTTCTTCTCCATAAAAGAAAACTCTTTTTTGCCTAACTCTCCAGACGCTTGTAGACCTTATGGTCAGAGTGTTCTCCCTATTGTCATAGTCCCCTTTCCTCCTTTGGAATAAAGTCTCTGCTTATCAAGTCTGGATGTGTTATGTATTTGACACCATGAAGTCAAGCCTGTTCATCCAGCAGCTTATCTGAGTGCCTATGATGTGCCTTGTCCCCATGGAACTTACAGTCCACATCATTTTTATAAATAATTACTATTAGGCTGACTCCTGTGTGAGAGAGCCAACGGGCATCCTGAGCCAGCCAGCACTCTGAGAGCCTCTAGCCAAAAGACTCAACCTGGTCTGGGTGGTAGGAATGGCTTCCCTGATAAGTGACACGTTAGCCGATACCTAAAGAATAAAGAGAATTTGCTATACCAAAGCTTGGCTCAGAGGAAACTAGTTTTTGAAGAATTCCGAGCCAGGAGGGAGCATGTTAGAATGCTAGTGTGGAAGGGAAAAAAAGGGTGAGATCCCAAGAGAAGAGGCAGAACAGGTAGGTGAGGGTCAGAGCATTCAGGGCTAAGAAAACCTCAGGCTTGAGTCTAGGTGTGAAGCCACTGTAAGGTTTAAGGGCAGGGAGAGGGGAGGAATGTTGAATGATTTGATTCACATGCTTAAAAGTGTAACCATTATGTCAAAAGAGCAAGGCTATAAAGCGGCAGCAGAAATCATTCATGAATTCCTCGATTCATCATTCAAAGGCTATTTCTTGAACCCTGATTATAGAAATAACACCTATGCTAAACATCATGGGAGCTTAGGAAAATGAACATTCCAAGGTAGAGGGAAAAAATAAGATGTGCCTCTTCTGTGTGTATGGTCTTTGATGGAGTAGGTAAGAGGTGGCTGGTATGGTTGGAAAGACAGGACTGGTTAACAGGACTGGTTAAAGATGGAGAACTATGGAAGGGCATTTGTTTACCTGTTTGCTTGGTTACTTTGTTTGATTTTTTTCAATTCAAAACCATTATTTGAACAGAATTAAGCTACAGAAAAATGACTCGGGAATCCACATGTGGGATGGATTGAAGGGAGGAGAACTGGAGAGAGAGGGCCCACATAGGAGGCTATGGAAAGAGCCCAGATTAGCCCAGATCTTAAAGAATGTGCTGTCTATCGGTGGGAATGGAAAGAAAGGGATTTTTCATTTTAAGAGTTAGTATTATCCACGGCCAAAGCTCATTTGCTCTTCTGGTCTCTGAACCCACATTCAGCATCTGCCTCCTGAAAGATCAGCCTCCGTCAGACAGAGAATGTCTTTTATTCTAGGGTATCCCTTCAATTAAGGACCATCTCAGTCCACTCAAGCCACTGCGGCCAAATGAAAAGCCGCCCAAGAGAGCGCTGCAGTGCACAAGAGCTCGCAGTGCTGTTTGGAGGAGTGCCTTTGAAGGCCACAGTCTCTGAGCAGGAATTCTCCTCAGGCAACCTGTGAAGCCTTGGGGCAGCTCAGTCCCTTTAGCTATTTTTAGTGTGCCTTTTAGATTTAGAAACAGGCAGCATTCTGTAAAAATTCATTATCTCTGCTTCCCTCAGGCAGAAAATTTCAATCCTTAAAACTTTACACAAAATGACACAGTGTGTGAGGATTCAACTGACTCTCTTCCCTCATTGTTATCACACTATTCATATTACTGAGTGTGCTGAGCGCTTCAAACCTTACAGTCAAAGTACAATAAATGTGGTCCCTACCTGTATTAAGGCCATGATGGCAAGATGGGGGGGCGGTGTATGCCTTAACTGTAACGATGCATTTCAAATTCCACCCCAAACACACTCCAAAATCTAGGATGCTAAGCTTGAAATGAGCACCTTCAAAGAGGTCCTCAGGGCCAGGATTCATTTAAAAAGATTTCTTTTAAGAGAGCTCTTTGGGAATACGAGAACTCTAGCTTTAAAAAAATTCTTCCCTTCACATCTTGTTTACTTGGTACCATTAGGAACTCTAAAAGAAATCAAGCCACACGACAATAGAAATATTAATTTCACTTCCTTTTTCTTATTTGTAGCAAAGAGTTCAACAACTAACAAATGTCTCTAACTGGCTGCTCTTGGAAGTACTGAAGAAACATCCAGAGGTATACAATATGGGGCCAGCCATGTGCTTAGCTGGTCCTTACAACATAAACTTTCCCTCCCAACTTTTTAGTTTGAAAATTGTCAAACTTACAGAAAAGTGGAATGAATAGCACATCATTCAAGGACACTACACGCCCTTCACCTAGATTCACTAGTTGTTAATAAATTTCATATCTGCTTTCTTTCTCTCTGAATATGAGTATGTCTATACACACACATATTCTTGAAAGTTTGAAAGTAAATTGTAGGAATCACAACACTCCACCCTAAATACTTCATAAGGACAAGAATAATTCTCCTTTATAATCATAATGCTGTCACACCCAAGAAATTGAATATTGACATGAATATTTGGAGAATTTTCTCCAAAATGTAAAATTATGACCCTCATACAGATATAAAATGAACACATGTCAAAAGATTTTATTTAATTCATTTTTAATGAGAGAACGGTAATATTTTCTCATTCAAAGATTCTCAGTTCAAAATGAGAATCCATAAAACAGACACATTTATAGATCAGGAACATTGAAAGACATTGGCAAATGGAGGCAAAACTGGCTTCTTCTAGTCTATAGGCAAGGATTATTTTGCATAGCTATCAGTTATCTGCAAGTTATAGCATTGCAAAATAGCCGAAAGGTGATGGGATGCGCAGAACCCTATGGAATCTGCAATGGTGTGTTCTAGACCACCGGTTGGCAAACCTTCTCTGTTAAGAGCTTGATAGTAATTATGTTAGGCTTTGCAGGACATAAAGTCTCTGTCCTAAATACTCAACTCTGCCACTATTGCATGAACATGCCCGTAGACAATATGTAAAAAATTAGATGTGGCTGCGGTCCATTAAAACTTTATTTACAAAAACACACGGCAGGCTGAATTTTCCATTGTAGCACAAATTTTCCCCAGCGGAAACAAAAATAAGATGCCTTCACTTTTGAAAAGATAGCTATATAATCATGTGTCAAGTGAGTGGGATAGACCCAATTTCCTCCCAAGATTGTTTTGCAAAATGCAATACCTTCGGGATGCATATAAAGGTGAACATGGCGAGGGTTTTGTGATCAAATAACTTTAGAAATATAGCCAATGATAGTTCATTCTTAGAAATTCATAATATTCTCAGTATAATTAAGGGCTCTGCAAAGTCCAACAATGACATGTTTTAACTTGGTGAAACGCAGCATTTTCCAAACTTGGAATAATGCCTTTAAAAAAAAAAAGATACAATTCTGAATAATAAAACCAGTATTCTTGGGACACACTTTGGAAATACTGGTGTGGACAAAAATGAGGCAGTTTTATTCTGAGGATGTAAGATTCCTGTGGAGTGAGCCTTGGGAAGTGTCAGATTCAGAAGGCTGGAGAAAAGAATGTACTCGAGATCCCGGCAGGGGCAAGAGCCAGACGCCTGCGCTGAGGCCATCGAGGCGGGCCGACTGGTTAGAGCCGATCGCCCAGGTTGCTGTGATGTGAAGTCAGGTCCCAAGGAAGGATCGCTGTCTCAGTTCTGAGGACACCCGAGGCCTCGAGTGTCCATGTGCAGAAGATGAGCGGCCATTCGGAACGCCTGGCCCTCGGTGGCTTCCTTTGGAACCTCGGTGCTCCCTTGCAGCAGAATTTAAAAGCCAGACGACGCGCTCCTTCTCTTGACGAACTATCCATCAATGCAGTACATCACACAACCATTAATTCCAGAACGGCCTTTAGCTAACAGCTGAAAGAAAACCGAGCGGCGCGACCCGCGGGTGCTGCAAGGCATCTCGGGTAAAACCCCGGATGGGGCGCGCAGTCTGCGCTGGAGCCGCCAGATGGCGCCCGGGATCCACAGCGGCCGGCGAGGCCGGGCCGCCCAGCTGGCCCTGAGGAAATGTGTCACTGTGTCTCCTTTGATGCGGTGTGCCCCGCGCCGTTTTTGACACTTTTCAAGCTCCGTGTGTCGAAGAGCCTGGAAACAGCACACTGCACAGCTGTGCTCTTCGTGGGGGAAACGTCCGCAGTATTTTCCCCTTGTCTGAAGAGTTTCAAAACCAAGTCTCTTCTTGCCGTTTCTTCTCACTGGCACTAGAGCTTCCATTTTGAAACCCTTACTCCCAGTGAAATACAATCGTTAGGGAAAAATATCTCGAGGATTGTTCATTAAGGCAGCCGCATTTCTGGCATGAAAACAATCCCTGCCAACACTTTGCTACTCTGGTATTCTTATTGTTAACTCGGTGGGGTACATGATTTTGATGTAATCCCAAACCTCAGTCCTGAAGAGTTAATGATGTTACGTAGGCCACCCGGGCATGAAAGAAAGACTTGCCTTTTGGGGTGGTTATGGCTTGCCCAGAGTGGTGTAATGAGCTATAAGGCTGAAGGCCAAGGGACTTGGGCCACCCAGGCAGTGAAATAATCCCCCAGAAATGCATTGCCTCGAATGGAAATGAAAGTGGAGTGAACAGTCATTCCAGGGCATTTACCAAATATTATGGACAGTCATCCACCCTAAAGTTTGCATGACTTCCAACACAACAAATCTAAAATTTGGGTGATATTAGATACCAGGAAATGATCAAAATCAAGCATCTGGAACACTATTCTTGTCAAACTCTGGGTTTTAAGCTATGAACTCTGTTCTTATGTTCAGTTCCAATAGCAATGAATAATTAATAGCCTGGTTTTTGAATGGAAAATACATTTCAATGGATGAGCAATGCTTACAGAAGGGCCTCTGAGAGTTAAGGTTTATTTCCCTCTTTTTCCTTTTGAAGAGCTTAGAAGTGAAGATAGAAGCAATATTCAAATATTGTGACCTAAATTTTTCATCCATTGGAGACCTGTGTGAATAAAGAAAAACAGAATCTAGTATCTTCTTTGGCACCTCCTATATGCCAGGCACTCTGTTCCACATTTTATAAATAGCTTCTCATTTAATCCTCACAGCCACTATTTGTAGCTGGCTTTGGCCCATTTATTCAGATGAGGAACTTTGGTTCAGAAAGGTGAAGTAACTTGCCCAAAGTCACACAGCTAGTCAGTGTTAGAGCTAGGAGTTAGAACCAATGTCTGACTTCAAAGCCCATATTTTTTCTTCATCACTCACAAAATTTGGAAGGAATCTGGGAGGTCATTTAGATGAACCTTCAAAATAATGCATGAATCCCTTTTCCAACATTCTCCATAAGTTGAAAGCCAAACAAGTGTGAATATGCCTGAAATCAAAAGCTGACAATTAAAAAGAAATAAGAGCAAGACTTCAGAAATTCAGGCAAATGGTCTAAAATAAAGGTACCAAATTTTGCTTCTATTTTCTTTAAAATATATAAAAATATAGTCTTGTTGTTATTGTTGTTGTTTTCTTAAGAATTAAAATCTGTAAGAGGACTATAGATGAACCTAAAGGAATTAAGTCTAGACTGTTGTTCTCCTAGGCCATCTCCAAGAGGAAGAGGTTAGAAAAGTGATTAGGAAAAAAATGCACATATTGTTATGGTGGGATCACGGTAGTATTCTGAGGATGTGTGTGCATGTGTAATTAAAAGAGATTCAAAGGAGTGTTACTATCTCAAAATAGCCTCCAGTTCCCAGAAAGACAAGCTGTGGTAAAAAGCACCCTGCCAATATTAGAGAAAGTTAACTAGGAGAGCGCGGGGAGGTGACTGGCCTCAGGACACACAGTCAGTCAGTGGTGGAGCTAGAAATAGAATTTACTGCTGAGTCTCTCAATTCTATCTCATTGCTGCTTGTCCTTGCCACCTCACAAGTCTCTTGTCAAGACTAGCTCTGTGTGAATTTGGTAAAGAAACCCAAAACCAAGTTTCAGTTTTCATTACATACCGGAAACTTGGCCTCAGATCACTACAAAGTTCACTGTGGTTTGTGAGCCTTTCAAACAAATGGAGCCAACTTTCTGCCATGTGTCTACACTCCCACCAAGGCCAAGGAGGGATTTATGGGCTTGAGTGGGGACCAGGTAAAATTCCATAGTCTCAGTATTGCCATATTCCGGGGTGCAAATTGGCCTGGAATGAAACTGGGAAACCAAGAGCCTCTGCAAATCACAGCTGCTGAGTTTCTTGCAGATCAAGTTATGAAATCATTTGGGGGAGAGAGAGAGAAAAGGAGAGAATGATTTAAGAGGTGTGCACATTCATTTGCAAATGAAGTTATGGAAGTTGCTAGTGAGATTTATATTGGTAATTAAGTGATAATGGCTGTGTAAAGCTGCTTGAGTTGGAATTCCTGTAACATACTGAAGGGACTGAGTCTCTTTTGAGAAATGTCTTATTGTTAAGCAGTTTCAGTAGCAATGTATGCTTCCATACTACCTTAAAACCACTAACTAGTAGCTCCTCAAAATATTCTTACATGGCAGGCCACTGGGCTAAACTATTTCTGCATCTCCTAAAGACTGTTATCTATAAAGACTGCATATATTAGATCACCACCCCCACCCCCGCCCCATGCCCAGTGTAGAGAAGGAAGGACAAGAAAATGCCCTTCAAATGGCATGGCAAGGTAGAGAATGTTTTGTTTCTTTTTGTTTTAAACCATTAAGAGTCTATGTACGACCAGATTGAAATTATCCAAGATTAGTTAAGGACATTAGGGGAATTGGGAAGAAACCAGATATAAAGATGACCCAGAGACTTTATCTTGTCCATTACATGCATCTCTCCTAATTCCTACCCAACCCTTGCAAGCCTCCAAAGTTGGACTATGTTAGAGTAATTGCCTCTTCCCTTGCTGGCTGGCAATGGTGGCCCGAAGATCCCCAAGGCTGGGAAAAAGGAATCAAGGAGAAAAGCAAGAGCCTGGATAGAATCCAGACTGAATAGTCAGTCCCCGATTAGTCAATGGCTTCCTCTACTCTATATTACTTTATATCGAGAGAGAGAGAGAGAGAGAGAGAGAGAGAGAGAGAGAGACTTGCTTATTTATGTATGTGTATTGTAATGAGTTATATTTCTTAAAAAGTAATAGTGCTACGGTTTTCTTATTTTCTCCTTTCCCTTAATGATAGAAGTCTAAATATTCAGTCTTAGGACTAAGAGTATAGAAAATCCACCTTATTCAAGAATATACTATTTTGAACATTCAAAGTGCTGCTTGCTCATGAGAAGTATTAAAAATGGCTCAGCTTATTTTCATATATGTCCCCTTTCTGGGTTCTGAAACACTCTTTTAATTCTTTCGATTATATGAGAGCGGGCGTGAGTACGTGTATAGATACACTGAGAGGCAGACTACATAGGACTGGTTTGTAAAACTGGGTCGTAACTTGATTCAGTGAAAGAGGGTAAGCGCTGCCCATTCCTTTTAGCATCGCTGGGATTGTTAGCTACACCCAGCGAATGTAAACAAACCTTGTAGCACAGGGGAGTCAGTGAGGCACAGGAGCATGGCTGTGGCCCATATCAGGTGATCACTATCTAGGTGGGAATCAAAACAAAGCCCCAAACAAGAGTCAGAGTCAGGAGTTCAGAGGAGACCAACTTGTGGGTGCTGGGGCAAGTTGGGGAAAGTTCAAAGAGAGGAGGAGGTGGTCTAGCTAGGTCCTGAAGGAAGCCTACGACTGATGTCACCCAAGAGAGGAAAAAGGAGGACCCAATAATGAAAGCACACATGGGAATGCTGGTGCCCTATCATTAATGAGCTTGAATCATCATCTTGAAGAGGTAGATCACGGGGGTAAATGCCCAACTCAAGAACTCCAGAGGACACGTAAACCAGCAAGCAGGGCAGGGAGCTGAAAGCAGCTGCAGTATGCAGGGTGGGCTTCAGTGTGGAGAGCCAGGGCAGGACAGGGAGTTGTCAGACCTTGTAAGAGTCCAACCTGGGAGCTGAGGGTCCGCCGGGTAGCTATGATGCTGGACTGGGAAAGATGGATCTGAGCAACATTTGGAAGGAGGAGCTTTTTCTCTTCTACATTTCTCAAGCCTTACACAATCTCATTTCATCCCCCAAAAAATGTTTCAAAGAAGAAATTATCCCATTATATAGCTATGGAAAAGGAAACAAGTATAATATCTAATGGTTAGGAAGTAGAACTGTTGGATTTTCGACTCAAACCTTGGCTCCAAACCCCCTGTTCTTTACTCTACATCATGCTGCTTCCACTATGTGTCAGTGTGGAAGGGCAGGCTAGGCTTTGTGCCTAGAGGAAGGAGGGGCAGCAGAAGGCTGGGAAAAGATAAAGGATGGGAGAGCATTCAAGGATAATTTCGAGGTTTCAACAAGACTCTTTTGACCTTCAGACATTATAGGCACGGCTCGTGGTCTCTACACAATTTCAGCGTCTTTGAAAAAGTTTGAAACCTAAAAAGAAATTATGGTCTGCAAAATATGAAAAGAAAATAATCTAAATCAATAAATGTTTAAGGAGACGTCTAAAAAATGTAATACGCTAACATGGGTCAATTATGACTCTGCTGTTACCGAGTTATCTCTTAAGATAGGACGTGGGAGTTTTTGAACATGCTTGCTATAATGTGGGATGGGGCTGTAAGAGTGTCTAGGGCAGGGGTTCTTCACCTTTTCTGTCCCACGGACCCCTCTGCCAGTCATGTGAAAGCCATGAGCCCCTTACTAAGTCCACACTGTACTGTGTATTATTTAATAAATATATCACACCCGCACCAACACGTCCCCACAAGATTAATGGTTTTTTTTTTTTTTTATTATTTCAGTTCAAGCTCACAGACCCCTGGTTAAGAACTCCTGGTTTAGGGTCTGGAAAGGTGGCAGTGCTGCCCTGGACTCAGAGTGGAGACAACTGAGAAAATGATGTCATCAGTGTCAGAAATATAAAGAGAAGAAGTTGGGGCGCAGAGAAGTCGGTTTGTTTTAAAGGACCTAATTGTGGGAGATTTGTGCTTATTCCAGAAGGTTACAATACATACCCACTGTTTCTGGGGCTCTTTAGATTATATCTCTGACAAATACCATGGGTCTCCTAAGCCCAGATGATTTAACAGACCGTGTTCTCAGTATAACCAAGCTCTGTACTTTCCTTCTCCACTTCCTGGTTGTCATATTGTTTTCTTGAGGGCCAAAGTGAAATTGGAAATCTTGATGTTTGTAGATATGTAACCAAGGCCTAAAAAGTTTATTTTGGAGATGACTGTGCTTACAAGGAGTATCCAGAGTTGAATTGAATTGTCCTATTATGTTTAGTATAATCAGTTGTAGATCCAAAACATTTTTCCTTTCCTGCGTAGCTACTTCTAGCTCCCAAAGGATATTAGTTTAAAAATTTTACTATTGATGTCCAAGACTGAAGTTCAGGCCAGTATCTTAGTTCTTGAAATTCTATAAAGCAAAGTCATCTTTCAGAATTATACCAAATTATATAACAGAAGACAGGAGAAAAAAAAAAATGTCAACTGGGCACTTGAGCTCACAAACATACATATTTAACCAGTAGCCATATAGAATGGCAGCCACCCACTGAAAATTTACTAGTTGGCAAACACTTTGTTGTACACTTTACATTCGTGAATTCATTTAATAATGGAATAAATGAACAATTAATTGATTGCTATGATTTGATTGTTGGCTTTCTTTTCCCCTCACCCCTTGCTTTGCTAGCTCTTTTAATGTCTTTATTTATTTATTTATTTATTTTTACCGGGAGGTACTGGGGATCGAACCCTGGTCTCTCCATATGGTAGATGGACGCCGAACCTCTTGAGCCACATCCGTTTCCCTCTTTTAATGTCTTTATGCTCTGTATTTTAGTAAGGTCATCAAAGATTTAAATATCTGCTTTTTGCTAACCCCTCTCAAATTTACATTATTTTCTGTGACCTTTTTCCTGTGCCTACAATATAGTTTCATTTGTCCTATCCATAACATGAAAGAGGTGTGTGACAGCTCTGAGGGCCAGCTCCTGTACTTACTGGCTCAGTGGCCTTGGGTCACTTAATCTCTGGACTCAGTTCCCTCATCAATTAGGTTTCATTCCCTGGTGGCTCTATGGGGGAACAGTTAAAGGTCCTGGGCTTTGAAAGCAGACACACCTGAATTTGAATCAAGGTCCAATTACTTACTAGCTGATGACTTGAGGCAAATTACTCACCAAGCTCAATCCTTTCCTGAAACCTAAATGGCCTATGAAAGGGAATAATGATACTAATCTTACAGGACTGCTGTGAGAAATAAATGAGCTACCATATGCATATTAGTTAGGAATGTTCCTAACTTTATTTTTTAGAGAAGTTATGGGTTTACAGAACAATCGTGCATAAAATACAAGGTTTGCATATACCATCCTATTGCTAACACCTTGCATTGGTGTGGTACATTTGTTACAACTGATAAAAGCACATTTTTATAATTGTACTATTAGCCATAGTCCATGGTTTAACTTAGGGTTCACTGTTTGTGTTATGTGGTTCCATCGATTCTGTAAAAATCATTTATATTCTAGTATATATACAACCTAACATTGCCCTGTTGAACTACATTCAATATTTAATCCATGCTGTTAATCGTGTTCACAATACTCTGCTACCATCACCACCCTCCATTACCAAAACTTTTCCACTGTCCCAAGTGAAATTCTGTACACTTAAAGCCTTAACTCTCTATTTCCTTACTCCCACTCCTTCCCCTGATAACTTATGTTATAGATTCTGACACTTTGAGTTTCCTTAATCTAATTATTTCATGTCAGTGAGATCATACTATATTTGTCCTTTTGTGTCTGGAGTATTTCACTCAACATGATGTCTTCAAGGTTCATCTATGTTGTCACATGTATCAGAACGTCATTCCTTTTTACAGCTGAGTAATATTCCACTGTGTGTACATACCACATTCTGGTTATCCATTGCTCAGTTGATGGACACTTGGGTTGCTTCCCTCTTTTGGGAGTTGTGAATAATGCTGCTATGAATTATCTGTTCGAGTTCCTGCTTTCGATTCTTTTGGTTTTACTCCTAGTAGTGGTGTTGTCAGGTCATGTGGTAATTCTACACTTAACATTCTGCGGAACTGGCAAACTGTCTTCCACAGCAGCTGCACTATTTTACGTTGCCACCAGCAATGATTGAGTGTTCCTATTTCTTTATATCCACTCCAACACTTGTAATTTTCTGTTTTTTGTTTGCTTGTTTGCTTGTTTTTAAGGAGGTACTGAGGATTGAACCCAGGACCTCATACGTGGGAAGCAGGCGCTCAACCACTGAGCTACATCCGCTCGCCCATTTTTATTTATTTATTTATTTTTAATAGCAGCCGTTCTAGTGGGTATGCAATGGAATCTCATTGTGGTTTTGATGTGCAATGTTTTTATTGAAAGGAACAGAAACTCCACATGGCTAAGTAAAAATGGGACTTGAGTGCAACAGAGGGGAGATGTCTTGCAGAACCCAAGTGTTTGAATGTACTTGGCCCCGGATTTAAATACTGACCAAGCTCTTCTCCATCTATCATCCTTGTTCCCTCTAAATATCCACACACCTGCATCTCCTTCTCTCCCTCTCTCTCACCTTCCCTTCAGACTAGCTGTCTCTAATTTACCAGTCTTCCAAGCTTTGCCTCTTACAGTTTCAACCACCAGAAAGAAAGTAATCTGGTTTCCAAGTTCAAAAGTCCAACAGAAAGGACTTACTGAGCCACTTTGAGTCAGGTGCTTCCCACCATTACCCCAGTCAGATGTGACCAGGGATCAGGGCCATATATTCCTAAACATGTCAAGAAAGGGATGAATTGTGGTGAAAATCACAGGAAACCATTGGTAAAGTTACTTTGACAAGTGTGACAAATATAAAGTAGCATTTCCCCCGTTTTAATTTGTAATGTCCTAATGTGGGCGCCCCATCTTCTGCCCTCGCACTCCCCAACTCTCACCCACCCTGCCCCCACTGCCCTTCCTCCCACTCTCTATGCAAATCCAAGCCAGGTTTCAAGACTTTATTCAAATTCCTTCTCTTCCAAGAAGCTCCCTCCAACTACCCTCATCCACACGTCTTCCTTTTCAAAATTCCTATTGCTCTCTCTTAGAGCTGTTTTCAAATAATTTAGTCCTTAATTGTTTTCTGATTGGTCCCTGGCCTAGAGTCTAAGCAACCTGAGTACAGGAAACAGAAAGTGCCTTATCGTGCTTCTAGATTCTCAGTGATGTTTAGAATCTTCCGGGCCCATAGGAGGTATTCGGCAGCAGCTCTTTGGAAAGCACAGGAAGCTCCCTGCAGGGCTGCCTCCTCACTCACCCACAACTTGTGATAAGTATAACAAAAGTCCTTAAACCTGCAAACTAGAAGATTTAGATAGAGTTGCCATTATTCTAGGCCTGAGTGCTGTCGCCCCACCCTCCCCACATACCTCTATGAAGTAACCAATTCACCTAACTCGACGCATTTCAACCCAGGCCTCTTAGCTATGGGAGCCTCTGTCTCTCTAAAGTACCAGATCCTGGAAAGCCATTTACCCCTTATCCAAATCAGCTGCTGAGGTCCCTGCAGCCACACTGATGTCGGAGTCAAACTGAAAGATGTGATAGAGGAGTCTCTGCCTAGGGTAGCCAAAAAAGAAGGGAGTATCTTTATCAAGAGAAGACAAAGTCTAAAGGTGGGGCCTTTAGAGACTTTGAGCCCAGGAAGACTGTGGTGCCCCTCTCCAAATGTAATCCCATACAGAAGCAATCCTAAACATAAAATGCAAGATATTCAAATAGGCTGAAATGAAAAGCTTCCTTCTAGATTTTTCTGTCAACAATGTTCTATATACATTCATTGAAGTGGAACCTCTGTTTTTCTCCCTCCTTCCCTTCCTCTCTTCCTTCTTTGCTTACTCCCTCCTTCCCTTTTTCTTTCTGCCCTTGTTTGCTATTTCCCTAAGCAAGAGCAGAAGCAGTCTATCCAGACTTTCAATAAGGAGAATGTTGGAAGAGGGGCTCATGCTCTATTTGGAGGGTTTGTCTAAATGACCTCCCCGATCCCTTCCCACGCTGTGTTCTGTGAAGGCTACTAAATGGCTGTGAAGTGAGACAGGCTTGGTTCCAACTCCCGACTCTAACACTTACTGGCTGTGTGGCTTTGGTCAAGCTACTTACCTTTTCTGAGCCCAGGTTCCTCATCTGTATAAGTGGACCAGTTACCACATAGTTGCCTTGAGGATTAAATGAGAAACTACTTCTAAGCATGAAGACTGGGCTAAGGGGAGTGTGTGAGGACTGAGCAAGTGAGCAGTGAATTGACCCTGGACCAGGGGCCCCTTTCCGCAGCTGGTGTCCAGAGGAGCTGGGAGTGTAACTTAAACTAGCTACCTGGGCCACATCCATATCCCAGGGTCTGGGTCCTGCTTCTGTTCTCCCTTTTTTGCAGATGAATTCTTGCTCCTAAGCCAGTTCTGGATCTGGTACTTCCACCATCCTTGCGTTGTTCCTTTGAAGTCTTGCCACACAGTGAATCCTCGTTTCTGCCTCTGACTGGACTGGATTTATCCCACCTCTCTTTGGACTTTCTTATCATTGTCCCTTTTTATTCACCTATGCATTCATTCCACAAGTATTTTACGAGCCTGGGGGTGGGGTAGGGTGGGCAGGCCTTGCACTAGGTCTCCTTGCATCCCCAGCCCTTGTGTTCATCTGTCCTGCCAGCTCCCCAGTGACCCTTCACCCTCCCTGGAACTTGCTGTATAACTTAACCCTCTGTGGGGAGCAAATCCTAACATGCAGTCCGTGTTTGTTGATTAAATGAACACAAAGAAGAGAGGGGTTTTTGGGTTTTTTTTAATTACCACCCCCTTCCAGATCCCCAACCCCCTTTCAGACTGATGTAATCCAAATTACTCTGCACAGTGATGAGTTAAATGCTGGCAGCTTGGTGATTGTGCATAAGCAAGTTTCCCAGCTCCCAGGCAGCCATTATCAGCACCTCTGTGAATTTCTGATTTTCAAGCATCCCTAGGGCTTAAAAATGCTAACGGGTCTCTTCACGTTACTATAATAATACTTAGCACTTCTGTCCTGCTCCATTAAATCTGTTCAAGTGCCCCACAACCCCCTGTGGGGTAGGTCCAATATTAGCACCCTGGTATAAATGAGAGGCTAAGAGGTGACAGGATTTTGCTAAGGTCACACTTTGTTTTGATCTGACATAGTAAATTTCAAATAATCCTCAGCTGTGTAGTAAACCTGCTTCCAGGGCAGCCGCCTTCCTGGAACTATAGGCTCTCCTCTGCCCATGCAAACAGGACGGCATCTTCCCAGGCCCCTAGGAAAGGCCGCAGTGTGTTGTCAGAGGGTGGCTGCTCCCTTTACTTCCCAGAGGCAAAAAACAAACAAAACCCTGCCGGAGATGAGATAAAACAATCATAAATTCATGAAATTAGCTCTGCAAGTTGTGAACCATCCTAACAGATGGCTGACCATCACCAGTTTTCCAACAATGTTGGAAAGGTTCCTGAGCCCTGGGAGAGGATGGACAGGAGCAACAATGTCCCAGGTTCTGAGGAGCAACCTGCCCCGGGACAGGGATTGGTCCAAATCACCTGGAGCTGCCCAGGGCACCTACCACACCTGGGGAGAAAATGAGACACTCTACTTGCCCCAAAGCATCTCCCACCCCACAGTAGTGCTCTCCTTTCTTCCTCATGGGTTGAAAGGAAAAAAATCTTTTCCAAAAGACTATTGCTAAAATGTGCATCTGTTACCTAAGAAAAGAGGGAGGACTCTATGCCCTCAAGAAATGCAGGGACTCCTTCTTTCTGCAGGCAAACCAGCTCCATTACCCGCGTTCCATGCTTCCCTAACTGGGGTATATGTTCGTGGAGGCAGGTCCAGACAGGTGTGGGAGGGACGGGTTAATGAGGGAGGTAAGGGGACTCAAAACCATGAACTAAACTCGGCACATTTTCCTGGAGTTTCAGTCTTACTTGAAGGGTTAGTTCTCCTATGTTATTTAAAACAGTCTTTTTAATATGGAAACAAATCTATATATTATGGAGCAGAATGAAAAATTTCCACAAACTTTTAAGATAAAACATAAAGCTTCAAAGACCTTTCTCACTTCTGGCCAGAGAGATGTATTTACATCTTCTGACCTTAGGGATTCCCAGGTGGCAAAGTTTGAAGACCACAGAATTAGTTTTCATCTTGGAAGACGCAGGGTCTGATCTCGCTAGGGGGAGTCTCCCTGTGGGCAGGGAGAGAAGAGGAGAAGCTCAAGTTCTAGCTCTGGATGGCCCAGAGACAGCTCCAGCTCCAAACTCCCACCAGGAAGGTGGGCTGGGCTCCAGGTAGCCTGTGGATCTTAGCTCTTGGGCTGAGGAGCTCCTAGGAGAATGGGAGGGGAGATGGAGAGAGGGGAGGAAAGGAGGCACAGAAGAAAAGAGGACAGTCTCCAGAAGTATAGAGATGGGAGGCCCAGATACAACAACAATAAAACCGTGAGCGGTTCAGCCCAAAGCCATCCCCCACACACTTTAGAACCAAAGAATAATGGCCCTGGAAGGAACTAGAAGTATTCTAGGCTAATCCCCTCATTTTACAGTTGGGAAAACTGAGGTTCAAAGGATTTAAGTGACTTGCAGGAGGTCATACATTTAATTAGTGCCAGAGCTATCTTGTCAATATTATGACTATTATTATTAAAGTTACAAATGCTACCAACATTGACAGCTGAGTCAGAAAACATTATTCTGCTACAGTAAAACTGAGATATAAAAGATAATTGCAAAAAGGAAGAAAAGTCATTTAAAAGCAAAAATATTAAAACCACAGTAGGGAAAAAGAGGGCCTGCTAATTAGGTCAGCATTTTGAACCAATGAGAAAATGTATTTAGTTTGCAGGGCTCAAGGCTATTAGACGTAGTGTGAGCTCTAAGTTTGTTTGATCACACAGGACTTAAGTTTCCTGGTATAGTCAGGCCCGGAAAACATTTTTGTGCCATTTTATGTAAAAACGGAAAAAGAAAAAAAAATTGCTTAGGCCACTTGAACTTGCACTGCTTGACTTTCTTGCCTGGAAACTGGAAACTTCATCTCACTATGAAGATGTGAATCAGAGCTATGAAATGCCAAATGTCGATTCTGGAAAGGCGGCCCCAGCCGTGGGACAAGGGGCCCTTAGGAGATCAGGCGCAGAGTTTCCATGGTGTTTGTATAGTAAGGAGGACTGGGGATTGGGGCTCCAGGAAAACCTGCGCCTGTTCTAACAAGGACTGGCTGGCTCTGCAGTGCTCTTTTGCCTCTGTCTCTGTCAAAAGCCTTCAAATGGCAAAACGGGGCGCTCAGTTTGACTGAAAAATAAGAAAAATAAAAGTCCCCATTCTCAAACTGCCTGCTAATTATTCCACAGACCTACTTCCTGTGAACCTTTTATTAATTATCCAGGGGAAGTGATTCTGTAAAGCAACACGCAGTGAAATAATTCATCTGACATAACTTCCTCCGTTTTTCATCCAGTTGAAGCAATTCCAAAAGCCTCAACCAGCAATAAAGTTGGGAGAAAACGAAATGGAATGTCCTCCAAAGCCTCAGCTGTGTCCTGAGCTGAATTCACAGCAGAAGCAGCAGTTTGAGCCAAAGCACTGAGAGCTATGTACCTTCCCTGCCCCAGAGGTTTATAATGAATAATGGATTCCAGGAATAAATCCCAATGAATGACTGAATAGGTTTTAATAACTAATGACTAAAATGATGAGTAAGAACACTGTAGAGTCTTAAATACATGTTTAAAATGTGTAAAATTCTATAAATTATGCAAGTTTAAAGGATAAACTTAAAAATATTAGGCAGAAAACTTTAAAAGATAAGTAAAAATGTATCATAATGTTATTACTCTAACAAAATTGCTATGAACTGATGTTATCTTACTATTCCTACCTGATACTTCAGTTTGTTTTTTTTTTTTTCTTTTCTCCTTCTCTGTCTCACTCACTAAAATTTCCCTTAAAGACACATATACATATCCTTACCCACATCTCTGTTTTTTAAATTTACTTCAAGCAGGCGAACAACTGTGAGGCAGAGACGAAGAGTATAACAAAAGTGTTCTTTTAAATGCACAGACAGAATTCAAGGAAAGGACACTGGTGTGAGGGGCATGAGGCTGTGCCCACAGTACAAGACTAAAAATATACTTCCCCTTAACCACAGGCGAGAGCTGGGTGCACTGAGTTTCAGGAACATTTAAAACAGATTTCATCAGGCATTCAAAGGCATGGATTTTAAATGCAATTACTGTATATAATTAGCTGTTTTATCTTCAATGCCAGTGAATTTGGAATGTAATCTTTGATTGCGCAAAACAGAATACTAAGCAGCTTACTGGGTGGAAAGGCTGGTGCAGTTGCTTATGGGTGGCAGGTCAATGTCTGAATTCCTTAGAGCCACCGTAGGGCAAATATTTGAGAAAAAGGGACAGAGAAAAGGTATCCCAGTCCTTTGTTCTAGATATCTTTCACTTCATATTGAAGACAGGAGTCAAGCGTCATCTCTCTCTCGCTGAATTATGACCTTGAGGACAGGGACCACATCTTTTTAAACTTTGTGTTTCTATCACAGAGCAAAGCGCCTGGTCCACCATAGTATTCAAGGGATGAATGCATACACGGTGAGTGAATGAATGAATGAGCTGCCAATTAAAATCAGCTAAGGGCCATATTTGTAAAAAAATAAGCAATTTATTTAAATAGTTGTTCTCTATGCCCCAAAGAGAAACAAACCATTTAAATTACATTAATTAATCGGTCTTCCTCCAAGATAAATTTTCAGCAAAACCCGAGTGTTTCATGGGTTGGGTGATGATGCTCTCTCAACCCCAAAGCCAAACTCCCGCAATCACCAGATGAGAATTCACAGAATCCCAGATTTTCTGTAACACAAAGGTTTCATTGGCTGGCTGCCTGGGACACATCTGTGTAGAGCAAAGGCCACGCAAGTCAGGATGTGACCTTGGGTTTTTCCAAAGGGAACTCAGCCCCAATCCTTGAATTCGCATCCCCAAAAAGTGACTTGATAACATCTTTTTTTAAATACATAGATAAATATAGGCCACAAAGCTCAGAAGTTGCTGCATGTATTAACCTTGATTCTGGTTTGATTTCTGACGTATCTATGGAAATTTTCTTAGTAATTATCTGAATATAAGCTTCCTAAGGGCAAGAACTTTGTGTTGTACACTGCTGTGTCCTCGGCTCCTGGCGGAGTGCCAGGAAGGTGCTGATAAGTACTTCTTTGTGACTGAATTCATATATGTGGCATCCAGTGGGATGGAAATCTGCTATAAAAATTTTGTGAAGTACTGCCTTATTCCAGGACAAATTTTCCATGTATAAATCATCACGAGTATAGACATCACAGGCTGGAATTTATTCAGGTCTTTATTATAATGACATATGTCTTTATTGTACTGATTTTTATCCCCCAAAGAGTAAAAGAAACCCTTAAATCCAAAGCAAAGAACTTTTCCTCAACATATACCCCAGGTATTTCCAAATAAGCTCTTGCCGTTGGCATCATTGGAAACTGCAGAATTGCATCTCAGAAATTTGTGAGATTCCTAATTCACTTTGGGAGTCTGCTGGCCAAATCTAAAATTGCTTTAGTATGACCAAGGCACAAGAGGCCAAGCTGTAGCTGATAGTAGAGAAAATGGGATAGCAAATGGAAAAGAGTAAATCCCCAGGATCCTCCAGGCGGAACTAAGTGTAGACATATGTCTGCAGATGTGATGTGTGCAGCATGTATATAATATGTGATCCCCCATCCCCATTCTCACTGCAGGAGTGAGGAAAATCGCAGAAGACAAAAACAAAAATAAACCACCATGGTTTCTAATGACTAGAGTTTCATAGGTAATATGAACGGTTTGTACTTTTCACATGAAGCAATTTGCCAAGTGGCTCATTCCAAAACTTGAGAAAGATTGATTTCCAGATCAGCCCATCCTTGGTTGTCAGGATGGCAAAAGAAAATGAAAAAGGGAGGAGAGTCCAGTTTGTCCTGTGCCCAAGCTCTCAGCTCCAATTCCTTGGGAGGCAAACGAAAGCTCTGGTTACTGGGTCAGTTTATGTGGTCCCAGGCAGTGCCAGAGAGCCCAGCTTTCTGCCCCAGGATCCCATTCTCAAAGCACTGAAGACTTCTGGGAAACTGGTAAAAGCTGAGAACAAACCTGGCCCTTGTCAATATAAATTCTGAGTCTTCCTGGTGTACCTTACGCCCATATGTCACTCACTGTGTGGGTGCATTGCGTGTGCGTGTGTGTGTGCGTGTGCGTGTGTGTGTGTGTGCAGGCAGGGCAGCATGACATGTGGCAAGAGAGAGGGATTTTGAGGAGAGAGTTGTGAGTCGAGGCTGAACTCCCAACAGTTATTAGCTCTTCTGTCTGAGACAAGTCCTTTAAACTGTCTAGGAATTTGCTTTTGACCCTGTAATATGCTAATCATCATACACTTTGTGCTTCTGGTGTCTCTTTTGTCACAGGTATGCCCAATGGTTAGACTGCATGGTAGAACCAGGTGCATATGGCTAGGGCAGGAGGCCATTAAAAATATAGTTGTGGCCTCCCCAGCAAGGGTGAACTGGCTATAAACCTTTAGATGGGATTGATGGAGCATCAGAGTCAAGGTCCAAGTTTCCCACTGCCCTGGCTGCCCTTCACTGTTCACCAAGCTCATGCACTTGATGGCTGAAAAGAAGTCATCTGGGTTTTTGATTTGTGCTTATAAATTGCCTTGAGAGCATCTCCCCACAAATTGTTATATAAGTAATAATAGCGATGACTGAGGTTTACTCATCACTCTTGTACTGGGCACTTTGGAAAATACGTTACAGACTTTATTTAATCCTGAAGTCTGTTCCTTAAAAGAAATATGATTACCTCCATTAGACAGAGGCGGAAAACGGAGGCCCAATATCACACAGCTATGGAGTGGCAGAGCCTGGATTTAAACTCAGGAAGTCTGGCCCCAAATTCTCTCCTCTGAAGCGTAACCATTAAGCAGAGCCAGCCACACACCTAACCTAGCCGTGGAGATGCACGGAGTGTGGGGGGAGGCAAGAAGAGAAGGATAAGAAAAACTTATTCTGGATACGCAAGTCCCAATGTTAGGGGTTAAAAGGCCCCTTTCCAATTCGTTACAGGCACCTGTGTGATTTTCTTTACCGCCCCCCGCCCTTGGCTTGCACGGGAAAAGGAGCCGGAGCCTGCCGGCTGATGGAAGGCAGGATGCAGAGGAGAGCTCTCTTGGGGGCGCCCAGCTAAGCAAGGAGCAGAAAGGTGATCTGTGCAGGTGGCGATTGCCTGCTCACTCCCAGGCGGAGCACCTGCCGTCAGTGGCCCTCGAGCCACTCACCCCTCTGGAAACGGCACTGACTGGAAGGCCATGGTCTGTCCCAGCCCTGCCTGCCCCTGACACAGAGCAGGCTGCCCATCCTGGAAGGACAAGAACCAGCCCCGAAAGGTACATTCTTGTCCCAGGTCTGATATCCACTTGACGACACCAGGAAAGTCATTTAACGTCTCTGGACTTCAGATTTCTGGCTTTTAAAATGAATGAGAAGCTTGGTTTTCACTAAATCTCCCAAATCCCTATCAATTCTAAAATTCAGTGATGCCAAATCTCTCCCTTTCTGGGCCATTCCTTTTCCACTCTCCTTTGGTGAAACAGCAGAGGCTTTCTTCAGCGGGATGATCACAGGACTCCCGGGAGGCAGGGCGCGGGGGGCACACTAATTGCTGCACAGAAACGGGGGATGGTTACATCAGCTGCCAGAGTGAGGAAGCAGGGCTCTCAAGGGCCCGAGCCAGGAGGCAGATTCCATGGCCACGGAATTCTCCGGGCTCTTAGTGTGTTTCCAAAGTGGGAGACCTGTGACTCCTCCAGCAGCTGGTGGTGAAAGCCATCCCATCATCAGTGCAGCCTGATGGCCAAGCTCACACATGGAGTCAGTTGCTTTCCCCCCAATGACACCATCATGGTCACTCATTATTAAGAGAATTTAATAATGCTCCCCCCCGCCCCGCACACCCAAAAAAGCAAATGACAGCTCTCCAAATGTCAGCGCCTCCAACTATTGACTGCGGTTGACTGCCACAGCAGCTGCATAACCACTGAGGATTATTGCCCAGCTACAATAAGCTGTCTTGACTTGCGAGGAGCGAGAAGGAAGGAGTTTAGACTGAGGTTCCTTCTACCCATTTGGATATGCTACATTCCCATGTAAACTATTCCAAGCTAAAAGTAATGGTCAAGTTAAAGGACAGCAAGTAAAGATGGCAGGAACAAGGAGAAAGAACTCTCACGTGGGAAATGGTTTACCAACTTTCCTTAATCGCAGCTCACAGGTAAGCAGTGGGTCCCCCAGGTCACTGCCCAAACGTGCCTCCGTCTGACCGACGTCCTTGAGCAAGGTCAGACGGCAAATCCCCCACGTGGGCAAATCCCAGGCAGCTCTTTCAAGCAGCCGCCTGGTTCTCTGAAATGCCATGCAGGATGATTGGAGGGCTTGGGTAAGCTGGGGAGGGAATAAGGGTTTTTTCCCCTCGGGAGGATAGAAAGCAAAGGCACAACTCATGGCTCTAAGCCGGCTGTCCCGTTTCTTCAAAAACAGGCCCTCTATCGTGGAAAAGCAGAAACCTAAACTTCCTTCAGTCCCCTCAGATGTTCTGAAAGAACAAACCCCTATTTCATGAAAGAGATACGTTTGAAAAGCTCCCAGGCACAGGATGCACTAGCTGCTCAGTCACCTAAGTGTTTTTGGAAAAGGAAAAGAGGTATTCAGCATTAAAGATTCAGGAATGTCTGTTGACATATTAAGGAAACAACCTCAGGGGACAGCTGACAAGGCTCCAAGAAGCATTACCAAGGAAACAGTGACGCAAATGTGTTCCGTTTTTACAGGCTGGCTCTGTGCCAGCCCCTCTCGCCTGATGTCTGATGTAATGCCAGTCCCTATCGGCAGTGGCGTTGCCTGGATATCAACTCAAGCAGCTCAGCCAGCTGCAATCAATAGCGGGCTCCTTTTACAGAAGATAGCAAAGAAAAAATACACAAATACAGATAACTCCCGATTCTGGCCTGCTGAAACCTGTATACTGTGCCACAAATGGAAAAGGAGGAGAAAGGAAGGTCTAATAAAAACCTAATAAGCACCTAACACACCCAGAATGCCTTCAAATGAAGTAAGTACAGTTGGCTACAAAAGATATTGCATTTCCATACTACCAGTTCTTTTTTAAGCGTAAGTAAGGAACGTGCCTAGCTCCCAGCTGAGCTAAATAATGACAGAAGAAACACAAGACAGTAGGTGGGAATGTGAAAATAATGATTTTTTTTCATTATTGAGTAAATGGACTGATTCATCTTAAAACCAGGCATCAAATATCAGTTTTAAAATAAAACCTTCTTTCTTCAAGACCACTGATTTTTAACTATTTAAAAATAAGTAAGAATAATAATTATGCAAATTCTAATCAGAGTCTTGGATTGAATGCTTATGTTAAGTGTCCTGTGTAACATATCCAGGGACCACTTTTCATTTTCCCCTTTTAGTTGTAGCAATTTTAACTGTCCAAGAATGACAAAGAAGAGCTCATTTAAAAAGCTCACATCAATTATGCATATTCTTATTAGATCCTATTTACCAGATGTTGGGGATTAAATCATGTCCCCCACAAAAGGCGTGTTCAGGTGCCACCCCCTGGTCCTGTGGGTGTGAGCCCATTTGTAAGTAGGACCTTTAAAGATGTCATTCATTAAGGTGAGCCCTAACTGAAGGAGAGAGGCCTTGATCCAATACGGCTGAAGTCTTCTCATAAGCAAGGGAAATTGGACATAGAAAGGAAAGCCATGAGGAGCAGCCAGAAGCTGGAAGTCAGCAGAACTCAGAAGAGAAAGGAGAAGACGCTGCTATGTGCATTGCCATGTGACAGAAAACCAGGAACCCAAAGACTGTTGGCCAGCCAGAAGATACGGACCCTGGAGGAAGCAAGCCTTCTAGCCTCTGAAACCATGAACCCATACATTCCTGTTTCTAAGCCAACCCATTGCAGGTTGTTTGTTTTAGCAGCCGAGAAACGAAAACACCAGATTATACTTCGATTGAAGGAAACGACAACAGCAAATACAATCCTTGGTTCCAAGGTCTTCAGAGCATAAATAATCAGATTTAAAAAACAAAAAAGGTGGAGGGAGGAGATGAATGCCAATAGAGACAGCAGAGTTATTTTTTATAATAATACAATGAGGAGAATAATGATGACATAGAGCAAATAGATGCACGAATAAAGCCCCCCAAAATGGCAGTGATGTGATAGAAATGTCACATTAGTAATCTTTACAAAAGTCTATAGCACTTTTCTTCTTAGGGCTTATTTTTTAACCCAAGGGAAGTTTAAGGCTATGCTTCAGGGTCTCAATAAACCCTCTGAATTTATATGAAAAGATGATGAGTGTGTGCATATGTGGATTGTCCTGGGGAAAGGGCTCATAGCTTTTATTAGAATCTTTTTTTTTTTTATGAGCTTTAAAATTTATTTATTTATTTGTTTGTTTGTTTATCTCCCTCATTGTTTGCACTTGCTGTCTGCTCTCTGTGTCTGTTCATGGTGTGCTCTCTGTGTCTGTCTTCTTTTTATGAGGCACTGGGAACTGAACCTGGGACCTCCCATGTGGGAGGGAGGTGCCCAGTTGCTTTCAGCCACATCCACTCTCAGCTTGTTATGTCTCTCATTGTGTTTCCTCATTGCATCTCCTCGTTGCATCATCTTGTTGCATTATCTTGTGTCAACTCACCACCTTAGCTTGCTGTCTTGCTCGTCTTTTTTTTTTTTTTTAAGATTTATTTATTTATTTCTCCCCCCACCCTCGTTGAGAGCAGACTTGCTGTCTGCTCTCTGTATCTGTTTGTTGTGTGCTTTCTATGTCTGCTCGTCTTCTTTAGGAGGCACTGAACCCAGGACCTCCCATGTGGTAGGCGATGCCCAACTGCTTGAGCCACATCCGCTTCCATCATTAGAATCTCAAAGTGGTCCAAGAGCCCCTCCCCCCCCCAAAGTTAAAAGTGACCAATGCTAAGGAGTTAAAAATCCTTCCAAAATTTTATCTCAATTATCCTCCACCTCCCAGTGGGATAATTTATTTACAGGTAGAGAAAGTGGGAAACAGAGAAATAAGTTGCTTGCCCAAGGTCAGTGATTATCTTTGACACTAGATCAGATGCCCTCCTTGCATGAGTTACTCTGGCCTGTCCATTAGTCAGGAAGCGCATTGGAGCAGTGTTTATAAGGAAAGGGCCAGAGGTAGCTCTGGATGCCGTGCTGATGAATTCAATTTCGACTCTCTCTTCATCATCTCCCATGACCATTCACCTTCCCTCCCCATACCGCTGCTCCCCCAAATCCTCCTTCAATAAGGCCAAGGCTAAGCAGAAGACACAACTGCAGTATTTCAACATTTTATCAGTTTAGCACAAGAATGTAATTTTAGTATCACCTTTGATAAGCAACGTTTACTTCAGAATCTTGTATGTATCGTATCTGGCAGAAAAGACACAGAACAGAAAAGTAGGTCACAAGGATGTGAAGGAACTTCCCAGGGTTGTAGAAAATAGGATGCAAAGTCAGTTCCCCAGACTTACAGGCTGGTCTCACCTACATTGACCTACACCAACTGAGTCCATGGTTAGAGTTGAGCTTTCTGAGTCTGGTAACAGAGGCCATTAATGGCTCACACAGGAAGGTCTATTCCAGTAAGTGTGCAGGTATGAGAAGTACATGGTATTTGAAGGTATGAGAGCTGGGGTTTTGTTACTTCTGTTAAACAATAATATTTTATGTCACTTTTATGCTTATAAAATAATATCTGTTCATTATAGGAAATTTGGGGAAAAAACAGAAAAATGAAAAGAAGAGGAAGAAAAAGAATTATCTGTCATCTCATTTCTCACAGATATCACCTAAAACAAACAAAGAACCTGGTTATTAGGACAGGTGCCTCCACTTAACTGTGACCCTGAGGAGTTCACAAACTCTTGGTCTCTTTGGGAGGAAAATATGGAAGATAAACTTTTTATTGCCTGCCCCACAGGGTTGTACAATAACTCACACAAGATAATGGATTTGAAAATTATTTGTAAATCACAAAGGTCTATATGATAAATATAAAGGATTCAAATTATGAATCCAGAGGTTGCTTTGCCTCCGTCTTCCTCATAGCTGCTAAAACTGTCCCTTAAAACACTACTTCTCAGGCTAGTTCCCTGCTTTAGAATTCTCCATGGCTCTCTATGACCTATGATTGAAATCCAAGGGTCCCTGGTCAAACTTCTAAGCCCTTTCCCAATCCAGAACCCAATCTGTCTTTGACAGAAACTTTACTCCATCCAAGTAAACCTTGACATCATTGGCATGCATATTGTTTTGTATTTGAAACTTTATCTATGCTTTCTCTCATGTGTGACATTTCTGCCGACCTCAAAATGAAGATCACTTCCAATGCTTCATTTCCTATCATTTTCCATCAAAAGGCGGCATGCTGGGGGAAATAGGGTAACCTATTCAGAGCTGTTTTATGCATACTAATTACATGTCATTTAAATTTACACCCATCTTCTGAGTTTTCTTTTGCAAACTTTTGTTTTCATTCTTTTCTGAAATGTTTGAAAGATAGATTGTGTGAAACATTGGACACCAATGTCATTTGTTTGCATGTGAATATGCTAAGAAATAGGGTGTAGCACAGCTGTTATTTTTTCCACATATCCTCCTCAATCTGTCATGCATTTACTGTGTTTTATAAATATGTGACATATTTGGAAATATATTGTTCACATATCTTGCTTGTTTTCCATTGAAGGCACATGAAAAACATAGAATCAGTTTGTCAACAAGATTTTCAAAACCAGCAAGATCTCATTTGAAAATTCTAAGAAAGTCCATAGTTCAGACTAAGCAATTATTATGAGACATTTCAATTCCTGTTTCTTATTCTTTGAAATGTTTGTATATGCCCCAGTCTCGCATGCAAGTTGTGCTATAAGAATCTCAGCTATGAAAAGCAAGGTGGTTCATTCAAATCGCTTTGTGTTCTTGAATGCATTTTTGACTTGATACAGAAACACAAGAGAAATAACAATCCAGATTCTCTTGTCAGGGGAATGTTCTTTCTCACTAGTCAGCAAAATCACAGGGAGCTAGAGCTGTGATGAGATAGTACACTCCAGCAACTGAAAGCCTTGAGTTGCACAAGTCATAAGCTGAGCTGAGCTTCCTTATCATTAAAAGTGCTTCTTTTTCTTTCCACGTAAATGAAGACAGTCCTGGATTGCCATCGTTTCCTGGAGAATTGAGAGCCTAGGCGTAGCCTTATGTCTATACTGGGAGGCTTGGGGGAATTGAGGAGAGGGTGGGGAAAGTAAAACATAAATATCAGTTCTTTAACTCAAACGAAATAGAATGTACTTGTCCTTTCTCAAACAAAGAAATGAGGCAACGGTTAAACGAGGAAAATGAGTTGGTGTTCTCTAATTCTTTCATTTTAAATTATCTTCAGTTTTATAAAGTACATCTACCAGTTTCTTTTAAGTAAGGGCAAAATTATCCTAAGAAATATACAGTGCAGATCTAATATCTTCAACAGAAATAACCATTGCAATGACAACCACTATTATTACACTATTATTATTTATCACATGTTTATTTCCGACATGACTCTGATCTTAACGGATTCTCAGCCTGATACTTTCCTTACAGGAGGGAAGCCTGCGCAATGGGCGTCGATCTGCAAATCTGTCTCCCCCAGAGACAGCCTGGACTGTTAGCTGCGCTCAGTGCAGCTGCACCTCGCTGGCTAGGTGGAGAGGGACTTCTCATGTGACAGAGGACAGTCCCAGACTCCCCACTATCTCACTTCCTTGGTACGCTGTGTGGAGACAGCTGTGCAGGCGGCTCAAAAGATTTTGACCTAGAACTCAACTGTGGGGTAAAATGTTGAAGAGAGTTTGGAAGAGGTTCTTCCCCCTAATGTCTGCACGGAAAATGAATTCCCCGACATCCAGGAGAGACTTGGGCTTTCTCTTAACGTATCATTAATAATCGCCGGGAGAAAAAATCTCTCCGGTGTGTGATTGCAAGTCCAGCTTTTGCAATAGCCGCGTGCTGTCAGCACCAGCTCCTCTGCAGTCTATGTCAGGCAGTAAAGCCCTTCTACCCACGGTTTGTGCTTTGAAAGCGCTCTCAGCTCCTCATCTCATTTTGCCTGTTGAGCAATCCTGCAAGGGAAGGAAGAATCTGTTTCCCCCACTTTCCAGATGGGCAAAGGTCACACAGCTTTTATAAGAGGAACTGGGATTTGAATCTACATTTCCCAGCTCATTTTTCTTCCTGTTAGCCCATGTGGTCTTTGGATTGTTACCTATTCATGGTTTCTCCACCTCAACCCATTAAGAACCATTGGGATAAAACTTTACCTTCCTCAGAAGTACCTGGAAGAAACTTTGGGTTTTAAAAATATTAATTCGTTTCCAATTACTAAATGCTCAGTGTTAATTATTTTTCCATTGTGTGCCTATTGCTTTGCTAAGCATAATGATGGTGATTTCTCTCTCCCTCTCTCTCCATCTCTCTCTCTCTCTCTCTCTCTCTCTCTGTCTCTCTATCTATCTCTATCTATCATCTTCCTGTCTGCAAGTAGCTTGGTGTGATAGACAGAATCCTAAATGACCCTTGATGACTCATGGTCTTGGTTAAGCCTCCCTCCTTGGATGTGGGCTGGATCTGTGATTTGCCTCTAACCAATAGACTATAGCAAAGGTGCTGTTACGTTATAGGGTAAAGGTGAAGGGCTTTTACAGAGAGAATTAAGGTCTCTAATCAGTTGACTTTAAGTTAACCAAAAGGGAGGCTATCCTGAGTGGGCCTGATCTAATCAGGGGAACTCTTTGACAGAAACTTTGAGGTCAGAGACTCAAAGCAGCAGATACTTTCTCCCTTGCTGGCCCTAAAGAATCAAACAGCCATGGGCTCTATAGCTTTAAGGAAACGAATTCTGCCACGAGGACCCTGAGCCTCAGATGAGTCCACGGACTCAGAGAACACACTGACAGCAGCCTTGTGAAATCCTGAGCAGAGAACGCCGCTAACTTGTGCCCAAACTCCTGGCCCATGGAAATTGTGAGATAATAAAGGACTATTGTTTTAAGCTGCTAAGTTTGTGGTAATTTGTTACACAGCAATAAAACACAAATACACTGATGATCTAGAAGGAAATACTACTCAACCCAATTGAACAAGTGTCTATCAAATATAATATGTGATTTAAAAAAAAAATTGTCTATCTTCTTGGGCTATTACATAAATAAGATGTAAAGGTGATCTGTAAAACTAATAATTATATGATGGTCATAAAACCAGTTTTGTCATTTAGAAACAATAATGACAGCTCTATTTTCTCTCTCTCTCTCTCCCTGTCTCATACACACAGTTGCTCAACCAACTGTTAATAGGAAGGTCCCATTGCTCACATTAGCAATTACATTCAGAAGCATCAGATAACTATTCCAAGAGGCATTTTTAATTTCCCTCACAGCCAGAGCTGTCACCTTGGAGAGAAAGAGCTGGGGCTTATATAAAACCACAGGAAAAATTTTCTCTAGAAATGCTAAGACTTCAAGAGGTACCCACACCCACTTGAAGCATGTAGATGCTTCAAAGCAGTGCCTAAAACAGTGCCTGGCACTTAGTAGGACCGTGGTGAGCACATAGTAGGTGTTCTGCAAATATTGGCTGTACAGAAGTGGCATCAGCTCTTGAAAATAATCTTCACTTTAAAATGTCAAATGAAATAGTTAGTCCAGTAAACATTATCAGTGGATTTTACCTGAAATAATCCTCCTTTTCAATAAGATCCTTTCTTTCTTTTTTTTTTTTTTTTAAGATTTTATTTATTTATTCATTCATACCCCCCCTGCTGCCTGTGCTCGCTGGGTCAGCCAACCACGCCGTGCAGGCAGGCCTGCCTTCACCAGGAGGCCCCGGGAACCGAACTCGGGGCCTCCCATATGGTAAACGGGAGCCCTACTGATTGAGCCACAGCCGCTTCCCCAATAAGATCCTTTCTAATATGAACTTTATAAGCAAAAAATGTGGAATTTTCTGGCAGTCTGTGAAGGTTAGAGAGTAGGAAGAAGTAGGGGGAGGGACAAGTGAGAGCCAGGATGAGGGTGGCGTGATAGCCCAGGCTGGGTGCAGGGTGTCGCCGGCCTACACTGAAGAAGTCACAGTGCCCTTGGCAGGTTACAGGCCTGAAGGAGTCACAGTGTACCTGGCAGGTTACAGGCTCTGAAGAAGTCATAGTGTACCTGGAAAGTTACAGGTCTGAAGGAGTCATAGTGCCCCTGGCAGGTTACAGGTGCTGAAGAAGTCACAGCGTACCTGGCAGGTTACAGGCCTGAAGGAGTCACAGTGCACCTGGCAGGTTACAGGCCTGAAGGAGTCACAGTGTACCTGGCAGGTTACAGACTCTGAAGAAGTCATAGTGTACCTGGAAAGTTACAGGCCTGAAGGAGTCATAGTGCCCCTGGCAGGTTACAGGTGCTGAAGAAGTCACAGCACACCTGGCAGGTTACAGGTGCTGAAGGAGTCACAGTGCACCTGGCAGGTTACAGGCCTGAAGGAGTGACAGTGCACTTGGCAGGTTACAGGCCTGAAGGAGTGACAGTGCACCTGGCAGGTTACAGGCTCTGAAGAAGCCACAGTGCACCTGGCAGGTTACAGGCTCTGAAGAAGCCACAGTGCCCCTGGCAGGT
>JAKSZT010026446.1:4320747-4386745 GCA_026826555.1 Tolypeutes matacus
CCTGGCAGGTTACAGGCTCTGAAGAAGCCACAGTGCCCCTGGCAGGTTACAGGCTCTGAAGAAGTCACAGTGCACTTGGCAGGTTACAGGCCTGAAGGAGTGACAGTGCACCTGGCAGGTTACAGGCTCTGAAGAAGCCACAGTGTACCTGCAAAGGCGAACATGTGCCTTAAAACAACCAATCAGAAAGCAGGCAATATAATATATCACAGAAATGAGCACACAGGTAAAGAAGAAGAGAGAATGTGTGTGCTTGTCCGTACCCTCCTGGGGAGGCCATTTTGGCAACTGGTGAAAAAGTAGTCGTATTGAAACAGGAAGGGTAAAAGATAAACAGTCCGAAGATGGGCAGTGGTCGTGTTGTAACTTTACAGAGCCATCATCACAGACCCGGCACTTACTAGCTGTGTGACCTTGGCCGGGTCACGAAACCCATCTAAGCCACAGTTCCCTCAGTTGAACACTAGGGCAAATTATAGTGCCTACGTCGTAGGGTTACTGTGAGGATGATGTAAGATAATTCATGTGTTGTGCCAAAATGTGAACTGTGCTCAATAAATATTTATGATTATTATTCACAGAGGGAAATCTAACGCTAAATGACAAGAGTGACTTATTGGGTGCTACAAAGTCTGAGAAACGCTTCAAAATCTGACTCTTATTCCAGAAAATTCCATGCCCTCCTCGTGACCCTGTGAACATCGGCCCTGACTGACTTTTTTGTTGTTGTTGTTGTTAAAGATTTTATTTATTTATTCATTTATCCCCCCCTTGCTGCTTGCGCTCGCTGGGTCAGCTAACCACGCCGTGCGGGCGGGCTTGCCTTCACCAGGAGGCCCCGGGAACCGAACCGAACCCGGGGCCTCCCATATGGTAAACGGGAGCCCCACCGATTGAGCCACAGCCACTTCCCCCTGACTGACTTTTTAACAGGGAGAGTGCTGGGCCAGCAAAGCCACCCCATGTGCTGGGTACGAGCTGTGGGACTGTCGTCACTGTCCTCGTGTGTGAATGGCGGGGACAGCGGCCGGCCGCCTTTCCCATCATCCCCTCATTCCCACAGGCCCTCGCCACTGCCCGCCCCGGCTCCTTCCTCCTGAGCTGATCGCCAGTGGCCTTCTGTGCTCTTTTTGTTTACTGCTTCCGTTGTGGCTGGGCTCACCCAAGTTCAAGAGCTGCCGATCTGTTCTCGGCAGCTTGAGAGCATAAAAGTCAAAGTGTGGACCAGGCCTGATAGCTGATAAAGCTGCCCGGCTGACTGGAGCGCTGGGAGGGTGGCTTTCCTTCAACAGAGAAAGGAAAAGCCCTTGAGGAAACGTGAAATTAAAAGCACCAAGTTATGTCAACCGTGAGGACAGCAGCCATAACAGAGATGCGGGGGGGGGGCGGTCACCGTGGGAACACAGCGCACACACGTGTTGTCTGAGACGGGCCTCAAGACCTTCATGGGAGGGAGAAAATCCTTTTTTGGCTGACTCCCTGACTCTGTGTTTCCTACAATTCTACAACAAAGATCCAGGAACATGAGAAAAAGGAAACTGAGAAAATGTGTCCTGTGATCCAAATTTCAGCCAAGAACAGGACAGACAAAGTGAGCCAAATAGAAATGAGGCCAAGTGTGCTTTCTTGGGGCCCCAGCTTTTTTTTTTTTTCTTCAAATGCTCAAACCTGTTTAACTGCTTAGCTTGAACTATAGTTCTGGAATACAGTTCACTATGGGAAAGGAAATGTTGCTAGCACTCAGAACCGTACCTTCATTCTGAGGTCAACATACTCAAAAGGGACATTAACAGTGATTGCTGCCAATTGATTCCTGAAAGAAAGGAGAGAGCGAGAGGGAGGGAGAGAGCGAGCGAGCAGGTGACAGGCTTTAATTAGGAATTTTCCTGGGAGCGGCCGTCCTACCCTCGCTGCAGAAAGCAGCCCTCATTTCTCCTTGCCAAGCCTGACAACCCCCCAGATGACACTCGCCACGTGTTTTGAGCGCTTTGAACCACAGTCTGTACGCCATGTTCACAGCAATTTCAATGAGCAAATTTCTACAATTAAACCTTGAAAGATAATAGTAACGGTCTAACAGCTATATAGCGCTTTAGAGTTTGCAAAGCGGTTTCTTAATTATTGCATACGATTCCTCACAACCATGCTGAGAGGAAGGTGTTACTGTCCTGATTTTACAAAGTGAGGACATGCCACTGGGACTCAGAAAAGATCTCCACCTGACTGAGGTCACAACGTCAGAAGTATTCAAGCCAAAACTTGAACTTGATACCAAATCCCTTGACCTTTCTACTGCTCTGGAAAAACCAGGGCTTGCCATCCAGAGGCGCACGGTCCTCGGCGCATACCGCTTCCCTGGGCTCCACCGTACCCTGGGAAGACGACAAAGAGCAAACACATCATCCCTCCTAACGTAGAGAGAAACTGAGGCACGAGCTAGATAGTGACCCGACTGAATGACACAGTGGAGATCATTACCGCTGAACTAGGCCACCTCAGAGCTCAGGGATGTCTCGTTGAATTTTGACTTAACATGATCATCTAAAACAAACACAAAAGATCCCCAGAAAATTAAATTAAATAAAAAAAGACGGAGGGCTTGACCTTACAACCACCACGCAGGAGGCTGTGTATCGAGAGAGCATTTCACCTAGTGAACACTGGAAGGGTTTAGCTGCCCTTTATGTCTCATAATGTGCTAATCACATTATCTCATATTAGCGATTACATGTGTCCTATGAATAATGTCATCCCAGAGCTTCTGGAGAAAAGGAGTAGAGCTCCAGACCTTTTAAAAACAGTCCTGGGCAGTGTCTGAGTAATCTATTACATCTGAACCACAAGACAAAGACAAGTCTCGATTTGGAATCAGCAAAGAAATGATGCAAACATTTCTGAGTCCTGGAAAAAAGGGAAACACGGACAGAACCAGGATCTGCCTAGAAGGGACAACTGCTTTCTTTCCTGCTTGCTTTGTCTTTTGGCCCACTGTGGCATTTGAAAAGTGGCTGCATGGCTCACAGGTCTGCAGGACGGCAAGTTGGAAACCAAGTCTCAGTGGTGAGTGTAGCTCCTGAGCGTGGCTGCGTCTCAGCTAGAGTAGAAGTAACTCTGCTTACAGGATTACTCTCCAGTCTGATCGAAATCTTTCAGCAAGGCCCAAATCCCATGCCGAGTGTGGAGTGTATATGTTTTTCCCTTTCCAGGTTCTTTTGTTGCACTTTATTGTTTTTTCTACCTAGGTATTAAGCTGTCTCCATGATGTGAGACATCCTTCCTTTCTAAAATTTCCAGGAAGCACAGTTGCCTCCCACGTGTTAGATTTAATGTAACTCAAACCAAAGTTGGAAGTTATTTCTCCTAATTCAGGAAAAGTTGTAAGCTTGGCAATACAAATGGAAAGAGATGGAAAAAAAAAAAGGTAGTGGATTTTTGGGTGTTTTTCTCATTTTGGTTGTATGTGTGTGTTTCATAAAGTACATAGGAGAATTAAGCTCGAAAAGCAACTGCTTGGAGAGAGAGACATTCTTGTAATTCGTGTTGTGCATAATGGATTTGGCAGGCCCAAGCACAGAAATTTCCAGAAGTGTTTGCGTGGCAGTAGTTCTTAGCCAATTCACATTTTTAAGCTGGCCTGGCCGGCTGCCCAACCTTCAGAAAAAGTCTTGTATCTCCACAAGTTTGGCTGGCCTCGCTGACGAGTTTCCAAACTGCATGGCAACATTGGATGAGCTTATTTTCAAGTGCCAAAAAAACTCCTGCTACTTACATTGTTACTAAATACCAGATGTGCTTAATAAAGAGCAAGTGGAGCCAAACCTAGGGTAATCAAATAACCTATCATTAACATTTTCTAAAAACAAAAAATGCAATTGGAACACCAGATTACTGTTTTTCTTTGTTTGCTTTACGCCCCATTACTGGAACCCCTAGGGTGATGGGAACAAGACGCTGGCGGAGAGGACGGCTCTGGCAGAGCTGAAGACGCTGTTTACAATCAGCTCTGCACATCTGAAACATGTGTGAGAAAGTCAAGGCCTGCACAGATTTCCTCTGGGCCCCGCACCCCACAAGGACCCTGAAGGGAAGGGACATTCCGGGCTGAGGCTCTCAATGCAGCCGGAAGCACCAAAAGGTTGAGGGGCACAGGAACTAGACCTTGAAAGAGAGAAATGTAGAGGGAGATGGGAGGGCAGAGTCAGGCACATGGCAGATGAGAGTGGACCAAGTGCTGGAAATGGCTGCTAGAAAAACGAAGAGCCGTTCTGAAAGGCTCAAATGGACAAGAGGAGGCTGTGGAGCTTTGTCGGAGGCTCCAGCTGGATTCGCACTGGTATATCTAGAAGTATTTCTTAATAAAAAAATCTCCAATTCATTTCTTTCTGCTATGGCTTTTTTTTTTTATTTTTTTTTAGTTTTCTGGGAATCTGGTGGAAGAGCAATGTGTCTGGTTGTCTCTTCTCTAGCTCTATTGCTCTACTTGAGGTCATCACTGCTGCCTGGACCCCCTCCTCTCTACCCCTACCCCCTCGGTGAGTTATTCTCCAACCCCCATGTCTTCCACCTGTCTAATCACTGCTCCCCATACTTACGGCTCTAAAGGAGAGAAAAGGTCATCTTTCTCACCATGAGGTTGGTGAGCCCTGGCAGACAGTGAGCATGTGAACTAGGAGTGATTGCATGCAGGAATGGAATGGTGCAAAATGAAATTTTATAGATGGAGATGGAATACTGCAATAAGGCATTTTAGAGTTAATAACTATTCTGTAAATATTAATCTGCAGGAAAACAACTATATCAATAAAAAAATAAGTGACTCAACACTTCTGAGAGTTATTTTAAGAAACCTGTTACTAAAAATGTATGATAATCCAGCTGTGCCTCAGACGCCATTGTGCCCTATCTAATTTAGAGCAAGAAGATTTATAGCATCTCTCCATTGCGTGGATCATTAGGGGGATAAACCATGAACTTGGTCTGATTAGCAATGAATGCTTTGAAAATGTTTGCTGTAAGTGGATACGAGCAGTAAAATAATGTGGAGCTGATGTCTGCAATAGATTTTGACCTTTCCTCCTAAGTATAGTCACATGTGTTTCGCCCTCAGACATGTTCCTGAAAAGTAGGGTGTGAATGGATATGCCAAAGCAGAATTATGCTTTACATGTTCTAGGGATGTTCCTGACTTAGAGGGACCATGCGCCACGTGGAGGAGCCATGGAGAAAGTCAGTACTACCCCTGATTCACCTCCGTTGTGTCCGAATACCCATCTTTATCCCTCACCCGTGCCAAGTTTTTGAGGACACGGTTTGGCCTTATCTGGGTCTCACTTTCACAGCTGGGTCCTTGAGAGGAGAGTGACGGTGCCAGAGAAGGGTCAGGGCCGGGGAGGGCTGCTTTGTTCTCCCAGAAGCACAGCACAGAATGCTGGAGGAAACCACCCAAGTGACAACAAGCTCTGCAGAGGGCAAGTAAAGGCTGAGAGTCTGAAAACAAAAGTGGAGGAGCCCATCTCCTTGGAGCTGTTTATATTACGTAAGTCAAATAAACACAGCAGTGCAAGAATGGTTCCCGTGGCGAGGGCCAGAGCCACAGGGCCAAGAGACGAGGGGCAGTGGCTTCTTTAAAATAAGAAAAAGAATCATGATCCTGATCACAACATAACACGTAGGGACGCATTGCTACGGTCAAGCAGGATATCCTAAATAAATGGAGAGAAGCCACTCTGATTAGGACTTGTAAGATACCGTTCTTCTCTCCGGCTAAGGAAAGCAATGCTAGTCGGAACAACGGCCAAGTGAAATTGACCCCGGAGTGGGTATTTTTATTTGCAGAGGAGGGAAGTGAGGACTATCCAGCGGATTTTCTAGGCACTTTAAGCTGCTGGGAAATCAAACAGGAGCTCTCTTGCTGCTTTTTCAGGCATTGGAGAGGCAATGCCTGAGAAATTCAGCCCCTACTGCCACCCGGGGAACCCCAGCTTTCTGAGAAGTATCAGGCAGTTTACATGGAGACGAGCCGCCTTAGACACGGACACGGACGCCACGTGAAGTATACAAACATGTTACCAGCTCGGTAAATTAGCACAGGCCAACAGGCTCCCAGGCCCAAAGTCTGAACAAAATCAGATAATCTCGAAATTGAGAGCAGGAGAGAAAGTTCTTTTTTATCAGTGCCATGTGGCCTCCTGGAAGAGCAAACCCTATCTTATGCTAGGGGCAAGGATAGAAATAAAAATTGAGAACACAACCCTTAGCCAGGCTGATGCTGCTGGGTAGCAACCATTGCCCCCTTAGTGGGCTACTGGGACATGTGAGGGAATGTTTTCTCAGCGAGGCATGCGTTTAAAAAGAAATCTTTCTTCAAAGCTGGCCAGGGGAGGGGGAGTGGATGGGGAGTAAGCAGGCTTCTTACTTCTCGGTGCTGATCAGGTGCTAACGCACTCTGGGGTTTACTGCACATCACTTAACCCTGCTGAGCCTGCAGGTAGTGACTCAGCCCCTCAACCTGGCTCATAGCAAGCTGATGCATTAGGCCACTCCTGGGTGAAAGCCACGTTCCAGAATCGTCTTCCCCAGTGCACTGGCTGGAAGCACGCGGGGTCGGGATGAAAGCGAAAGGTGTCCCGGTTTGAGTCTTTTGGGGACCCCAGAAAATTATGTTCTTAAGCTAACCCATTCCTGTGCGTTATTGTTATGGCCTATTATATGTTAAGCCTATTGTATGTGGAACCTTTTGTTAGACTCAGTTAAGGGACCTTTTGATTAGATCACTTTTGATTGGACTGAATTCAATTGGGGGCCTTTGATTGCAGTACTTCAGTGAGGCATGACCCAGGGTGGGTCTTGGCCCCTTGCTGGAGTCGTATATAAATGGGAGAAACATGCAGTGACACAAAGAGAAAGAGAGCTGCCGTTTTACCCTCCATGTGAGAGATGACTCCAGGATCGCCTGCAGCTGCAGAAAGACAGAGAAACCCCAAGAGGCTGAGAGAGAGGTCAGAGGCTGGGATAAGCAGAGCAGCCCAGAGGGGACAGATGAGCCATGTGCCTGATTGTCCACAGCTGAGCTTGGGAGAAAAGGAGCCTGGAGGAGAAGGCGGAGACGAGCTGCCGTTTGGCCTTGCCACAGGGCCAGAGTCCAGGATCGCCAGCGGCCGACCTTTGGTGAGACAGCATCTCTGATGATTTGGACATTGTCACAGCCTCAGAACTCTAAGTGTTTCCCCTAATGAATCCCCTATACATGTCAGCCTTTGGCAAACTAAGACAGGTGGCTAAGGGCTCAGACCCTTCTGCCTCTGTGAATGTGTCCCTGAAGGTGTGTCTATGTCAGCCTTATTCTCAAAAGGTGGCAGCCTCCCAAGGGTGTTTAGGAGGAATTGCTACCAGAAATTCTCTAAAATTACGTGGCAAATATACGGTTCGGGGTAAAGTGCTGAATGAGCGCCTCCCTCACACCGCCTACCTAATGAATTACCAGTGGGCTTGTGTTGAGAATGCCTTTGCTGACAGGCTTCCCTGCGGGTTGGAAGCTGGTCTGTACAACAGAGACCAGCTCCTTGGGCTCCTCCAGAGGAGTTTGCCTTTGCAGGAAACACTGAAATCCCTACATGTCCAAACGTATGTTCTGGGTAGAAAACAACAGGTGATAAGCTGTAAGACTGCGAGCTTGCCAGGATCCACCCATGGGCACCCAGGCTTTGGCACCCCTTCCCCAGGAGGAGATGAAAGTGAACAAATCAACATTGTGGGGTCAAGTTCAAGCACACTGCCACGAAGCCCTGGGGACTTCCTTCCTTCTTGAAAAACAACTGGGACGACGTGACAGCTATTTAAGGATGCCAAAGAAAAGGGTCCTCAGGGAAAGCTCCCCCGAGGAATACTTTGCTTTTGGTAGTCTGCTATGAGCGACACGAAAGGTAGACAGCAGGAGTGAGAAAAGCCAGGTGAGTTCTGTAATTACTGAGTGCTCAGAAGCAGCAGACAGCGTAAAATCCAGTAGCAATGATGGGGATGATGAAAAACGATATCGACCATCACTGTTGCTGTCGTCAGGGCTTGGTAAGCAGGAAATTGTCCTTTAAGAGGTGGCCCCTCTCCGCGCCTTGTAGTGAAAAGGTTACCACATTTTAACCCTCCCAGCTCTTTCAGTGGTTTAATTTGGAATCTTTGTCAGGTTTTATGATTGCCGGATAAATATTTGTAGCCACTTTAAAATCTGGTTCATTATGTGGCAAAATGGGCGGTGGGACTTAAAGAAGAGAAGGATGGGAACAGACACTCAGTCTGGACAAGGGACATATTGGAGATATAAAAGAGACCCCACAAACAGCTTCCCATCTGCCTGGTAGCCCCTGCCGCTGAGAGCAGGTGGAGCAGGTGACTTTCATGGGAGGCGGCTGGGCTGAGACTCCTGGCTCAGTCACTTACCTGCAGCTTCACCCGGGGCAGGTCATTTCACCTTTCTAAGCCTCGATGCCCTCTCCTATTTGATGGATTCGTAAGACCTACCTGTTAGGGTGATGGAGAGGGGGGTAAATGAAAGGGCCTGTGTACAAGCGCCTAACCCCTAGCAGCACAATAAAGGTTAGTTTGAAGTGGCAGCAGCTGAGGCTCTTCGCCTTCAGTCCAGCGTGCCTGCTATCAAATGGGAGGGCCTTTTTTTTTTTTTTTTTTTTTTTAATGGCTCAGGGGTTGACAGACTTGCCTCTGTTTTCTCCTGGGTCTAAACCACCGGCTGGCAAAAAAGGGGCCACCCCTCTTGCAGGCCTCCAGGCTACCACCCAGGGTATCAAAGGCCCACAAAGAGGACAAATAGGGAGCAGCTGGGGCACCAGGGAGACGGAAGCTCATTATGTTCTTTCTAAATGAATCTCCAGGCTGCGGCGACTCCGGGTGAGTCCCAGGGCTGCAGCAAACCTGTCCTCGGTGAGCTGTTCCAACATGCTGCTGGGAGAAGTCAAGATCTTCCACGTAAACGCTCCTCTCCCCTTTTGCTCCTCAGGGATTCGTGGATGCGGCTCTCCTCTCCCAGTCACTCCGGTGCTGAAATCTGAGGTCACGGCTCCTGAAACACCACCTCTCCATCACAAGTCCATGAGGAAGCTTGCTGGGAGAGGGCAGTGCAGCCAGGCTCAGTGGGCTCCTGAATTGGCCATGCTTTAGGTTTCTCAGTGGCACTATTTCTGGCAGATTTTTTTTTATCCCTGCTCTTTATCGCCAGCCCGTTGGGCAAATGACAGCGGAATTGCAAGCTTGAATGGGCTTGTTTGACAAGCCACCTTTCATCCTGGGCTCTGCTCCCTGACTTTTCAAAGGAACTCTGAGAGGAGGAGAGTAATTTCACACTAATTCCTTGCAGTGATTTGCTTTTGAGTTTAAAATGTCGTGTTGCAATCACTCTCACTGCATGCTGTAAGGGAGAAGATGGGACATGCGTGTGGCTAATGCATCTGTAATAGACACACAAAAGTGCCACTTTGCTCTGAGACCCTGATCAACACTTCAAGGGCGTCTCTACCAGGTACAAACAAGTGCATTCAAAGGAATTAAGAATAAATTACCAGCTTCAGCAGAAATAAAGAGCTGCTTTTAACATAAAACTTCACATCTGACATCCCCATCATTCAAACATTCATTAGAATACCTTTATGCTCCGGGCTGCATTAGCACAGTTTGGGGTGGTTTTAGGAAAACCCCAAAAGTAGCAGGGTCCAAAACTCAGTATGAACCTCAACACGCCGGGGATCAGGTCAGGTCCAGCTCGGGAAGGTGAAATTCAGCTTGGATATGGGTAAGCTAATAGGTACAGGCCAAAAGGTGTGGGGGGGTGGGGGGGTGGGGGTGGAGCCTCTACCCTGACCAGAGCTGGTGAAGGCTCTGCTTGCAGAATCGGCTGAGGGGAGAGGACAGAGGCTCATGGAAAGGTCAGTGGAGATGGTCGCCCCGAGTCTAGCAGCGGGAAGTGATTACTTTTCCTGATTTATAAAACTGTCTGAGGAAGCGCCCTCTTCTCTTCCCTTCCCTTCCCCTCCCCACGCTTACTATTGATGTCACATTGCTTGACATTTAATTATTCTCCCTGGGGATGTCCTCTAATGTTTCATGTATTTAATCTTGTCTTCTCAAGTAGATTATAAATTCCTTGAGGTCAGGAACCAATATCTAACCCCGTCTGTGTGCCTCGAGGCTCCTTGCCCATGTTCGGCACAAAACAAGACTCAATAACCACACGGTGTATTTCAGAGACCTTTGCGTGCTGCTCACAGAGTCTCAGAAATCGTGACGAGATGGCACGAGGCTCAGACAGGGTATGTATTTCTGCATGGACAGCCAAGGCTGTTCACCATCGACCCCGCCTGCCTCTGAGCCTTTCTCACCATGACCCCGTGTGCTGTCTGCCCCAGCTGAGCAGAACTGAGCGTCCTCACGGCTCTGTGCCTCTCACAGGCCATTCCTTCTGCCTGGATGCCCTTCCCTGCGGACTCACTTCTCTTCTTGGCCCCGGTCAGCTTTTACCCTCTCTGTGGAGTGTCATCATCCCTCAGGTAGGGTGGGCGAAGGCTGGCTCTGTGGGTCCAGAGTCCTTTATGGAGGTCTTGACTGGGGAAGTTGGGTTGGCTGTTCTTCCCACCAAGTAGGTGCCGGCTGCCAGCAGCTCTGCCTCTCCTGCTAGACCTGTGAGCTCCTTGAGGGCAGGCCCTGCCTTCCTCCTCATTTCTCAATCCTTGGTCCCCAGCACTGTGCCTGGCACTCAGTAGAGCTTTATCGAATGGATGCATTTGCCACATTTGGAAGGCAGGGCCAGTATACAGCGTGGAATGTAGGAAAAGAGGAAGAGGAAGCCACACTGCAAGGACACGGGGGACAGCAAGAGCCTGGGGCCCCTTCTGATCAGCTGGGACACCCCGTGCCGATCCTAGACATGATGTTTTAATAAATGATGCTTCTTTCTGGCTCCCCCAACCTCATTTTGAGAACTTTTCTCACTTTGGAGGTTTCTCTATTTTCCATTTTTGAGTCTTTGTGAAAACTTTTTCTTGAACCTTCAGTGACACTGATTGATGGGATAATTATTAATAGTCTCAAGAGACAGACTGTGTAGTGTGGGTATGTGGCAGTGTGTTGGGGGTGGGGGACCTGGGAGGAGAGGGTAGCATTAGTGGAAAGTCTGGGATGTGGAGGAGGCAGGGGAATGGGTGAATAAGATCATGGGCTCCAGCCTGGCCTCAAGTCCCAGCCCAGCCCTGTGTGATTTGGTGTGAGTGACTCGTGTTCCTTGCCTGTTAAACAGCAATAACGATAGTGGCTTCCTCAGGGAGCAGTTGGGAAAATTAAACAAATCAATATTACACAACACAGTATGGTGCCTGACAAATAATAATTGCTTATTGAATGTCAGCTGCTATCAGTTGGAATCAGAAGATGGAGTTGACTCTGTTTTTCTCCCCTTGCAAATTGTATGACGCAAGTCAAGTCACCTCACCTCTCTACGCATGCTCCCTCATCTGTAAAATGAGGATAATAATGCTGAGATTCAATGAGGTAATGGAAGAGAATGTGTTTTGTAAGCCACAAGGAGCTTTGCCATGGTAGTTGAAAAGGTAAGTGGATGGAGAAGGAATTGGAGTTGAGGACACCTCGAATTCCTGCCTCCCTTCATGGAGTCGAAGATCACTTTTGGAGAATCCTGGGCCAACGCCTGGAACTGATCGAGTGAGTTATCTGTGTCCATCCTGCGATGCTCGGCTAGATGCCATGGTGCTATCCTACGGAGCTGCGGGACAGGAACAGTAGTCAACTTGAACAGCTTAGGTCAAAGAACTGTTCCTCGTATACAACAGAGAAATCATCATCACGGCAAACACGACCCTGACCCCCAAGTGAGAGGTTTTCTCAGTGAGAGCAAGCGATCATCCCGAGGAGGGAAACTGATGGGTTCTTCAGGGCTCTGAAGTGCTCTGTTGAGTGCCCCACGTGCAGCTCTCTCTGACGAGGTGGAGCCCATTCACCTCACCTGGTGGGAGAGGAGGGCAGTCGTCCCCCCCCCAGAAAGGAGTTAGTTCACAGAATCATCTGGTTAGGTTCTTATAGAACCTTAGAATTTCAGAGGCTGGAAGAGATCTTCAAGATCATCTGGGTCCAACACGCCTCATTTGAAGAAAGAAAGAAAAAAAAAAAAAAACCCCAAGTAAATACAGAGACTTCTGCTTATCTGCAGTTTCTATTACAGAGCCCCAAATGAATGCTAATTTGAAGACTAGATCAAAGAACAGCTTCTACATACAACCAGCGTTGCTTTGTGGGATTTCTTACTGATTGATGAATTGCTGTATTTGGTCCATCCATCTGTCTTTTCACCTATTTCTCTGCCTATTTATCCATCCATCTATTCCTCACCTCAATAAGAAATTGAGGGGGTCGGATGTGGCTCAACTGGTTGGGCGTCCGTCTCCCATATGGAGGGACCCGGGTTCGATCCCCGGGACCTCCCGGTAAAAAAAAAAAAAAAAAAAGGAATTGAGGCAGTCCACGAAGAGTACAGATTTGGCTGGCTCTCTGTCCCTCCTTCCTTCCTTTTTTTTTTTTTCCCCTCCCATCCAACATGAAGACAAGTGTTAAAGTGGTGCTCAGCCCATGCGTGGGCTTGGGGAGAGGGCCAGTTTCAGTCCGCATCCCTGTGGTGTTTTTGAAACTCTCTGAGTCCTTCACATGACAAGCCTTGAGAACACATATGCTAGAAGGGAACTTAATGATGGGATCCAAGATAATAAAGGGCTGAAAACAAATCCTTCCCTTGTGTTTACAATGTCTTCCAACGTCAGAACAGGGGACCACGGGATGAAACTGAGGACAGATAAGTGGAAACAAACCACCACTGGGAGCTATTGTTCCCGCCATTTCCTACCTCCAGGAAGACAATTGACCTGGTTCCCATAGGAGTCACTGAGTTAAATGTTACAGCTGATTTTGAAAGGGACTGTGTGAATTCACGATCAAAAATGACGTTGGTTTTTACATGAGCTAAGATAAGGGTAATTAAATCGTGTGCTTTAGGCCATATAAACTGATCTCCACAGGAGGGCAGAAATTAATTTAATTCCACATACACACATCCCCGCCCAACCCCTCCACAGCTTTCTATCATGGACCAAGTGCATGATGGGGAGGTCAGAAGGAAAGCAGAAAAACCCCTTTTGTTCAAAGCATCAGGTATTAACCACCACACAAATCAGGAGCTTGAACTTGATGGGCCTCGAGGCTGATCCAGCGTGGCAAATCCAGAGCGTCTTACAGCTTCTCTCTGCACTTGGTTTATTGCACACAATCTGTACAGGGGCTGTTTTCACACTTAATGGCAATCCTGAATCACTATCTATTTCCCATCTTCGCCTGCAAAACAGCAACCCAGAGCTAGTGCTGTGCCATAAATACTGGGCCCCATAAAGCCACTGCTGTATAGATTTGCCTTTTTGTGTGTATGTGTCTGATTCACTAGCTCTTTGGCAGCCTTCCAGGCTCTAGGAGAGGAAAAAAACATCCTGAGCATCCCAACAGCCTCATTTTGATCTGTGATACTGAGCAACTCATTTCCACTTCACAGGCTCTGCTGAGCTGTGCCACAGAAAGACAAATCCCAGACGTGGAAGGGGCGGGAGGAGGTGGAGGGAGAGGGGGCTGGCTGGTAGGAAGAATGGTGGAGGAGAGGGAGGGAGGGAGGGAGTGGGGAGGGAGGAAAGATGAAAGCAGAATAGGGCCACATTTATTAAGCTGTTTTTCTTTTGGTGAAAAGAAGCATTTTTCAGTGATTTCATATATCATGTGAGAGGTGGCTTCCTGCCAATTTCCAAGAATCCAAACAACCCACTGACATCATATGCTAAATATAGCTCAGCCTTTGCTTTAGGTGAATAAATAATGCTGCTGGAAAGGAATCGCTTCTCTTCAGTTGCGTGTTTATTATGATCAGGCTGTCAGGCTTGTATAATCAAAAGAATACCGTCCAGATCTAAGGAGGAATGGTGGCAAAGAACCCACCAAGCACGGGTGACGATTGCCTTCCAGGTTGCCAGCGACCCTGGCCCTGAGAGGCATCCGGGGGCGATTCTGTTGTCGTAGATCTTCAGAGCCCTGAGAAGCAGGTGTATCTTTTATATTGCCATCTCTGCCCTGCCCTCCAAACCGGTAAAGAAAGACGGCTAAGGGGAAAGCACAGAATGAAGACATTCAAACATAAGCTTTTTATGAAGACAAGGGGAATCCGAAGAAAGAGTGGGGTAGAGGTTTAGGGGAAAGATGGCCAAGACGGTCTTTGCTTATTCTGCAAAGGGTGCTTGCCTAATGGAGATTTAAGAGTCACCCCCCCCCAGCCCCCACTCTCAGACCTCAATGTCTTTGATACTACCCCCTAGAACATTTCCGTTCAGCCCGTCGTGTCTGGGACTTGGGCTTGTCACTGTGTCTGAAGCCACCTGAAGGATTAAGATTCATAATGAGACCTGGAGGTTTCTCCCTCCTCTCCCAGCAGTACCCTTCTTCCCGCCCAATCCCCAGGCTCACGTGGAGGAGAAGAGGTAACCATCCTGAAAGGCTTGAGGTATGGCACATGGGTAGGGAGAAGAAAAGGACAAGGAAATGAGTGCAGAAATAAGGAGACTGTACATCAAAGTAGCTACTGGAAAGTGGTTGGATCCCTAGCAACATCTGCATGCTTTCTCTTCACAGTCAGGGATACAATAGAGGTTGTTACTATGGAAACTGGTGTAAAAGCAGCACAGAGAGAGAAAGGAGAGGGTTGGCTATAAAGAGGGAAGAGTAAAAGGCGCATAACACTTTTAGATCATCAAAGGGGAATACTATAGCACTTTCAATCTCCAATAGGAAAGAATAAGCTGTTGAGCCCAGCTCATACTATGTTCATGAGAGGGGTCAGGTACTTTCAGACACTATAATTTACCCTTGCCCCCATCAGTCTGTTTATTGAACTTGCTTACCTGCCGTGAAGATTGTCGACTGAGTGAGAATTTCAAGGCTGCCAAGGGTGGCGGGCTCAGCGGTAGACGGCAGGCTCGGCTTGGTTTGGCCGTGGCCTTTGGTAATGACCTTGGAGAGAGCAGGTAATTTTTCTGTGTCATGGTTTCATCACCTACCTTCCTCCCAGACAGGGAGGAGTGACGAAGCACTTTACTCAAGAAAGAAATGATCGTGCTGTTTAAGGCAGAAACATTGCAGAGTGTCAAGAGCTCTGTGGGCAGTTGGAAAAAATGCGAGCCACCTCAGCTGGTGTCCTGTGTGTGCCCAAAGGGGCCAGGAGGGAGGCAGAGGCCCAAGTTGTGTTTCTACCTCACCGACTTCACTTTGTTTCAACGTGGGTAGGAATGAAATCAAAGCATTTGCTCAGGCTAAGGAGAGTTTTCCACAGGTCATCCATCTTTTATCCAGGGCTCACAACGACAGAGGGACAGGAGACGAGTGCTATCCAGTGAGAATATGATGTGAGTCACATATGTCATTTAAATGACCTTGTAAAGTAAAAAGAAACAGGTAAAATAAATTTCAATAAGATATTTTACTTAACCCCAATATATCTACAGATATTGTCAACATAATCAATATAAGAAATTATTGATCAAAGCCCTAATCATAACTTAAAAAAAAAAAAGAAATTATTGAGGTATTTTATATTCTGTTTTCACACTAAATCTCTGAAACGTGGTATGTCTTTGAGACTTACAACATATCTCAGTTTGGACCAGCCACATTTCAAAGGCTCAATAGCCACGTGTTGTGGCTGCTGTATTGGACAGGACAGCTCTCGAATTTTCTATTACAGAGATGATGGATACAAACAAGTAAGAATAGAAAATAGGTCTGTTTGGCTCAGTCATCAATTCTACCCTCTTGCCCTGTTTCCCTAGGCAGCCATGATTTTACACACACACACACACACACACACATACACACTTTGAACGCACGGTCAGTCTTTGACGTGTCTCCTTTGCCATTTTACAGTGGACACCCTGTCATTAAGATGGATGAGAATTTTCATTTAACAGCCTGACCACATGGGCCAGCTGGGCTCAGACAAACCCAGTCCAAGTCATGCTTCTGTCACTTTCTTAGTACCAGTTTTGGAGAAAATCCCTTAACTTTTATAAGTTTTCCTTAATAGGAAAATGGGAATACACTCATTATCAGGAAGGTAGGTAGTCCTCCATTCGCTCAGAGCATTCATAAGCGTTTACTGGGCACCTACTGTGTACAAAGCACTGTTACCACTGCTGGAGATGATGAGACAAACTCCCTTCTGTGTCTAGAGGAGGAGAAAGACAGAAGGCAGACAAGGATGCTGCAATGAAAGATTTATGCACAGTTTTAGGTAGGTCCAGAGTAAAAGGAGGCCGAGCTGGGGAGGCCAAGGAAGACAGCCTAGGGAAGGGGTCGCCAAAGAGACCCTTTTACTTTGATGATGTAAAATGGCCGGCAGGAGGAGGGGGCGGTAAAGATGAGTGATGAGGCCTTAAGGGGTGATCGAAGCTACACTTCTCACACTCTGAATCCTCGGGGATATTTAATGAGCCTCTCGCTGATTGACAAGGTGGGCTTTAAGCTGCACATTTGGTCCCCACTGCATGGACAGACACCCCTGAAGACCCCACCATCATACCAGCAGCTCGGGGGCCACCCACTGCCTGCCCCCTCCACCTCACTGCCGAGATGGGAAATGGGGGAAAGCTGTGAAGACTGGCTCAGTTCTCAGTCAAGCTGAAGCATGAAGAGGCAGAGAGCCCTGCCCCATGAGTCTCCTGGCCCCTGCTCCTCCTATGAAGTTGAAAGTTGAGCATAGACCACCAGTGTGTCCTCTGAGAAGGGGCAGCCCGCTCTTGGGAAGGAAGCACAGGCTGAGGCTGCCCCGGCAGCTGGCACGCTCCCATGTGTCTAGCACCGAGACGCGGATCTGTGGAGCCGGCTGCAGCCCAGGGCCGAGCTGGTATTCAAGGCACGGCACCGTTAAAGTTGGAAAGGAAAAGCCAGGGGAGCATGTTTCTGGTGACTGTGAGAGGACCCACAGCCTTGGAATAACGATGAGCCTGACGGCCACGGTGGCAGCGACAGGACTCGGGGCCGCCAGAAGCCCTGAGAGGAGGAAGGGCGAGACTGGCACTCCCTCAGCCTCTGTTCTTTCCAGACTTCTTTGTCTTCCAGGCCATCTGTCTGTCCAGTAGCTGGCACTGTTCTGGCCCTCACGGACAGTAGTGATCAGAGACACCGTCAGGGAGACCCACCGTCCAGCGTGGCCAGGGATTGTCCCTGGTTGTAGCACTGCAAGTCCTCACCTCCCAGGAAGCTCCTCGGTGCTGGGCGCCCGGGGACAGCCGGCTCCCTGCCCTCGTCCAGCTTCCTTCCTGGCCCTCAGAGCCCAGGTGAGGTCTTGTGTGAGCTGCAACGACTTCAGAAGAAGTACATGAAAGGAGGCGCCTTTCTTTCCGAACAAAGAGCTCTTTCTTTTTCAGTCAGCAAAGGATCAGGACACCGGTTTTGAGTTTTTGCTTGCAAGCCTGGCACGGTCTCTCCCCGACGGCCTCGGCTGCATGATCAGGACAGGGAGAGGGTCAGGAGACGAGGAAAGGGAGAGGAAGCTTCCCCTGCCCCAATGCACAAAGTTGCCTGGCGCCAGGGTGGGTGCTAGGCACCCCAGCCTGGCTCTCAGGAGCTGGTGCCAGCTGCTCCGGCAGGCCGCCAAGCAGCCAGAGTGGAGGCTCTCTGGACGCTGAGGGGAGGCTGAGAGAGCACGAGCTACCCGTGGGTGCTATTTAGCAGTGCTGGGAGCCTAACTGACTATCTGTGATCTTAAGCACAGGGAGTGAGATTTCGTCAGACACCAGTTACACTAGCGCAGAGGGTCAGCCCTGAGGAAACGAGCGGATATGGTGAATGGTCTGGGACCTCCTCCACAGCAAGCTAAGGTGCCGAGGAGCCAGCGCCCACGCAGAAGGGAGTGATCTGGGAAGTTGGGTGATGCTCACTGAAAAAAGAAAGTGGGAAGGGAAAGCAACTTATTTTTCTTCACCATGAGGAAAACATTATTTTTGTCAGTCTAACCTAAAAATCAATGATTAAAGTCTCTTTATGGAAAAAGCATCATTTCTAGTAAACTGCAAAGTGCGTTGTTCATTTCGCTTAATGATAAATAAAATGATGTTTGACCAATTTGATGAAGACAGTAAGTCAAACTTAAATGGTCTGACATTTGATGTTGCTGAAACTACAAATCTTATTAAGGAGCCTTTTACGTTTAAAATATGCAAAATGCAAACAAAATTTAGTAGCGAGAGTAAAATTAAATATTTAATGACATGGTTAAGTCTTATTAATGGTTTATTCTTTATTTTGCAGATTAAATATTCACAACGATTAACATCTCTTTCATCTTTATTACTTAAGCAATGTGTTTTTCATAATTATTTGTTAGGTATTTTCATTAACATTTGATGAATATTAATCGTTAAAATAAAAAACAGTTTTTATTTCTGTTGTAATGACTTTATGGTGATAATAATATATAACTAAGTGTTTATAATGTGCTCTACTGGTTAATATTTAGATCACTGATTTTTGTCGCCACAGAGTACAAATGTGGATCTTTATGGGTAATAAATGATCATCATCAGATTCTTCCATTAGTCTTTATTTATTTATTTAATCTGTTGTCCTTAATGTAGCTTTAGTATGGGAAAACATGAATTGCAAACTTACAGCTAAAGCTAATAAGTGGTATTTTAGGCTTAATCCTACTCTTGCATATCTTTTCAGTCCTAATTCATTTCCTACTTTCACCTCATTTATCTCACAGGTTTTGGTCTATCAAAGTTGATACCACTTTGATATGTTAGATCTCCGTGACATTTAAAGCTTGGACTGGTGCTGCACAGATATTGTCCTTCAGGGACCGAGATGAGGGTTTTTCCTGGGCCATATGAGACAAGTGCATATGGATTTCATAGTTTTCCTTTCAAACAGTGATTGCAGAGAGTAAACAGGAATTGGTCAAATCAACAGGCCCGGCACGGAATGCATATGGTGACCATGCCTCCCTGCGCCAAGTGTGGCGGCCACATTGTCTTCAGCAGCCCTCTGGGGAGCCGCCTTCCGGGGTAGCCCCTGAGCTGCCTCTTCTCCACCCCCTCCACCCAGCTCCACCCGGCAGGCCTCGGCAGGCCTCGGGCAACCTCAGGGGCGTTTGTCTCGAGGCTGCGCCTCAGGAAGACGAGGGTTGTGGATTCTGGTCGCCTGGTCAGGCCTGCAGTGCATTTCAGAGCGGCTCTGACCCAGGCGCCCCCTCAGAGGCCTGTGACTAACAGGTGGGCAGGCATTCAAGTGCAGACAGAGTCGGGCTAATCAGAACGGGATGCCCTCTGGCTTGCCTTGGAAAAGCCTTTGCTCTTCTGCAGGAGGTTTTAAAGCCACGGCCTGTTCATAAGGGCTCCGAGCCACTGGCATGGACGGCAGGGACAAGGAGAGTTTCTAGTCATGAACAACCTACAGGTAGTTTATCACTGAATTTTAGAGGTGACCATATTTGCTTCGATGACAACCGAATTTACTGATTACCTACCACAGATTGGGCTCTATTTCTGATTCTCACAGAGACCCTGCTGAGTGGGCACAGCTTCTCCCGTTTTGTGTGGTGAGGCGACCGTCTCAGGCCGCAGCTGGTGAGAGGCACGGCTGAGATTCGAAGCCAGCTCTTTCTACCAAATCCTGTGCTCTTCCCACCGTCACCTGCCAGTACCTCCTTTATCTGTTAGTCTTCAGTGTGGCCATGGAAGACCTAAGCTCCAGGCAAATCTCATTCTTCAGAGGAGCCGGAATGCACACACAGGCACAGGAAAAAGGCTCAGATTCCACCTCCTTCACGAAGCCGAAGCCAAGAACCCGATGCTCAAGACGAAAACGCCACTGGATGTCGTCCTCAAGCCCCCATGTGCTCTTACATTCCACCCCGATCCTTCAGTCCTGCACCATAAACTACTGCGTCCTGCCCTCTGCTGGGGAACACGTCCACGAGGTTGTCAAGGCCTCACGGGTCGGGGCCAGCCTTGGGTGTCCTGTGTTCCAGGGGTACCCTGTGAACAGCTATCCCAGAATATGTAAATCCCAAGTTTAATAATGTGTGTTTAAACCACTTGCACTGAAAAACCTCGCAGGTTCCTGCTGGTTCCATAACTGCGCCTGTCCCCATTCCACTGAGAGTCTGACCGTGCGTGGAAGCTAGTCAATACCTCTGAAAGCTCACCGGCCAGAGCGCAGTGCCTAGGACAGACTCCAAAACCGCAAACAGACCTTGGTTTCCCCTTCATGCCTTGAACACATCCAGAGAAAAGGGGAAAAAATGTGGCCTCAGCAAGGACAAATATGGAATTCTCGCACCCTGGAATGAGCCCACCTGCTCAGCGGAGCGCACACGCTGACGTCAGGCCTGCCCGCGCTCATCTGTAGTGCCTCGTGGTCAAGTCCGCAATGCTACCATTGTTTATTACCCATCGAACACCAGCACCATATTTGGCTCTGCACGCAAGACTGATAGATTCTTCCTGTCAGCGGCCTCGCTCCGGTGGCAGCTCTCCAGCCCTCCTTGGCTCCCTCCTCCCCTCCCTCCACCTTCAGAGCAGGCCTCCCACCCAGACCCCTTGGAAGAAGCCGTTTCCGGGGGAGGAGGGAGGGCAGCCCGCTTCAGGGAGCTGCTGACAGACACCCTGCCTCCATGCTCACAGGCTGGACCTCCCCAGCAAATCCTCCCTGCCTCGGCAGCCCCTCGCGGGGCGGACGGGGGGCTTCTGGGATCAGCCGCTCCCCGCCTGCCCTCGGCTCTGTAGCCCAAGGAGAACCCATAACACAGGGTGGGGAAAAGCCTGCGATGCAAGAGTCAGTTATCTGGCCTTAAAGGGGGGAAAAGTCCCCAGGTGAAGTGTGGCTGGGGGTGGGGGTGGGAGGTGAACTGGAGATCATTTTCATGGTGCATCCTAAGGCAAGTCACTGCCGTGTCACTGCCTCTCAGCTCAGTTGATACTATAGACGGTGCTGCAGGCATCATACACTAAAGGATGCTTCGGGATGCTGAAAGGCAGAGGGACAGCGTTCCACCCTGAGGCAGGGACCCAGGTCCTTTGTGTGTCACCGACTACACCCTGAAGTTCACGACTCCTATCAGCTGAAGGTCATGCTCATGAACTCAACTGAAGGTGAAGAGAGGTTTTGGGAGCTAACCCTGGAGGGTTAGAGCCTAAAGTTACAGATTTGGGGGTGAAATGTGCTGGGGGCATGAGGTATGCTGGGTACTTGCGGGCCACAAATGCTCTCATGCCAGGGTCTCCAGGGTCCCCCTTATCTAGGAAGCTCATGGTTCAGTGGGGGGGGGGCAGAAACATAAACAGGGCAAGAGAACAATGTGGAGGTGCTACAGAGAGCTAAGGACAGGTGACATTGAGGCCGAGGGCCCCAGTCTGCTGAGGAAGCCAGAGGAGGCTATAAAAAGAAGTGGCCTGTGAACTAGCTTTCTAGGCTAAAAAGTGGAGGGAGGGACATTCCAGCCAGAGGGGCCTGGACTGCAAAGGCACATCCTGGTTACAGCACGTGTGCAGTTTGGGTCTGGCTGTGATATCCGCCGGCCCTGTGATCTTGGGTGGGCCACCTGCATCTCTGAGCCTCATCCGTAAATGGAGTTGATACTGGGGGGTTATTATGGATCTGATGAGATTCTTTAAGTAAAACTCGGCCTCACATCTTACATGTGCATTATTATTGAGAGATGCTGCTGATGGCGATAAAGAAAGTTTGGGGACAAGAGTGAGAAATGTTTTGTGGCTGAAGCACTGGATGTATGTGGCCCCGACTCCCTTGTGATCTGTGAGACATCAGCGTCCAGACACTGGCCCCCAGCCAGCTGGCTCCCAGAAAATTGCCTAACGCTCCTCATGGTGGCCTGTCTTCCCCTGCCCTTGGGTACCTCAGGGCTCTCTGCCCTCGAACGGCTGCCTAGAAATTTTGCCTAGTTTGGCTGATGTGTGATCCAAATTTGATGGTTCTCCTGATTAGAAAGGGCTAATTTTTGAAAACAGCAGCCATAAACTAAAGCAAAAATATTTTTGAAACAAAGCAAAAGCACTTTGTCTCCAATCAAAACAGGAAGGAGCAGGCCAAGTTTTAACGTGGCGATCCTCCAGCTTCTGGCCTCGAAAGAGGAATAAGAGGCGGATGCTGAGGGTGCAGACAGAGGGAAGGAGTGGGGTGGCTTGCTCTCTGGGGAGGCCCCTTGATGGAGGAGGGCTGACGGGCAGCGGGGGAGTCTGGCTGGCTGAGACCTCTAGGCTGAGTCCAGGAACGAGGATCTGCTCCTTGGCCTGAGCCTCCCACTACCCCAGCCCCATTGGCAAGACAGGAAGTAGCAGCAGCAGTAGACTTCAGACCAGCCTCGTTGGCTCACCCACCATCCCCAATGGCCCTTCCCTGCACAGAAATGCCCCGTGTCTTGTGTTGGGCCTTGGGGCTGGAACAGGGTCTGGGAGTCACATCTTTATGGGTCTGCAGGAAGAGGAGCTCCTTTGGGCCTTAGGCACCCCTCACCAGATCCCTGTGATCAACACCCCCGATCTCTGGGGCCTGGAAACCTGGAAGACTCTGGCAAACACAGCCATAGCTGAGCTCACCACTGCCTCTTGCTCTAGGCCTGACATGAGCTGGTGCCAGGCCCTTGGGTTCCAACCTCATTTCCTGATGTTGCCTCCCAGTGAGAGGAGAAGGAGGAGACAGTTAAGGCAATGCTGGCTATTTGGAGCCTTGGGATACTCTTAGCGGGCTCCTTGGCCTGTAGCCTGGTTGGAGACACACTGGGGTTCTCAACCAAGGGAAATCTCCTGAGATTCCCCTCATACACACATCTGTGAAGAGAGCGTCATCTTGCTGCTGCTTCTGTGTCTCCTCAGGAAGCCAAGGCACACATTTAGGGTCTCTCTTTGGTGTTCAGAATAAAGGAAGCCACGAGATCCACCAACACTAGCTGGCCCCCTATCTAAATGGTCGCTCTTAGAGGACAGGGTACACCCAGCCACTGAGGAAGTGGAGATGCATTAACCCCGGAAGAAATGGGAAGGCAGGCTATGAGGACACAGTGGTATCAGCGGCAAGCCCAAGTGGGACAGAAGATAAAAATATGAAAGGGAAATCTAAAGTTGTAATAGGTTAGCTCAATCCAAAATCATTAACCTCTGCGAAGCGCTTGACATTACTAGATGTTAAGGAAATAGAGAGGAACGGAATACAACCACTGACCCCGGGAAGACTGTCATCAAGACTCTCAGACTTTAGCGTGTACAAGTATATCTGTGAGCTTCTAAAAGTGCAGATTCCAAGGCCCCATTCCTGAGATTCAGATTCATTTTTAACGACATCCCAGGTGCTTATGCAGTTAGGTGGTTTGTGGCTCTTACTTTGGGAATCGGTGGTCTTAAGGAGGCACAGAGGAGGAATTCCTACCCCAGCTGGGGGTTATGGGGTCGTGGAAAGGAAGTCTTGGCGGGGAGGTGGGGGACTCCTTGGGGTAGGCTAGCGGAAGTGAAGAATGGGCAGGGAGTTCCAGGCGAAGGACTAGGGGAGCAAGGAAGTGTAGATATCTTGGGGTACGGGCTGGCTTCGTGATCATGTGACCAGCTCAGTTGCACGGTATCCACAATCAGGAGGAGTCAAGACTCTGCTGCTGCCATTTTGAAACTCTTAGTAAATTTATCTCTGAGTCTATGTTTTGGACAAGGAGTCCTGCATTTTCATTTTGCACTGGGCCCTGCAAATTAGGTTGCCGGCCCTGCTGGGGTACATACAGGTAGCTGCAGAAAGTCTGGGTGTTGTTGAGGTTTGCAGTGGGAGGTAGGTGTGGTGGATGTGGCTTTCCGCTGAGAGAAATGAGCAGTGGTGAGAATCCAGAGGTCCCCAAATGCCACACGAAGCAGCTCAGATTTTGTCTTATAAAGCAGAGGATTTTAAGAGGGAATTAGATTTGCACCCCACAGAGAACGTCCTGGCCTGGGAGCTGTGCAAAGGTCTCCCTCCACATAGACAGAGGGTATCTGAGGCTGTGATACCCATGGCACCAGGAGGCGGGCTGGAGGCAGGGACCGTTTGGAATTAGAGGTGGGATTGACGGAGAGGAGGATGTCAAGGATGGCTCCCAGATTTTTGGTCTGAGCAACTGAGCTGCTAGTGGTGCCACCAACTGAAATAGTTGCTTTGTTGGTTGTTTTTCATTTGCTTATCTATGATGGTGTTTATTATGAGAACATGTCAGTGAGTATCGTTCATGTTTGTCAGTAAGAGCAGTTTTCTAATATAAAAATAATCCTTGCCCTTTAAGCAGAGAAAAATGATGGAGGGAGGGGAATGGAGGAGAATGCGATCTGGTTCCAAATTCATTAGCCTGTGTTCCTCCAGGATAAGATCCAATTTGCTGGTGAGAGAGCAGTGTGCTCACTGAAGAGGGGCCCGAGGGAGGCCCCCCTAAAATTGTTTGCCGTACAAACAGCTTCAACAATTGACCTATAACTTTTTTTTTTCTCCCCTGAAGATAAATTATTTTTCCTTTTGCTAGAAACCCAGCATTGACCTTGAAAATATTATTCATATTGATGAACATTTTCTGGTTGTTTTACCAGACATGGAAATCCACGGTTTAGGTGGGATCTCAAGACACCCTTGCCCCCCAAACAGCCGCCCACAGGTCGCAGCCTGAGTGGGCAAGCTTCCAGGGGCGGGAAGGCCGGGGCATTCGAAGGTGAAAGCAGACTCTCTGATGGAAAATCGGGCTCCCAATCCTGGGAGGCCCTCAGGCCTTCCTCTGATTCGGCTCTTCCCTCTGGCATCTTGGGACGTTCAAATCACCCTGAAATAGGAGTGAGAAAAGTTTAAAAGAGTATCTAAGCACCTCTTAAAATATATTTATATATATACATAAATAACATTTTTGTAAGCAAATGCACATATATGCATATGTATTTATATATCATTTTGCAAATGTTGGTATGTATTGTGAAAATTTTGATTTTTACCCACAATAAAAAAAAAAAAGAAAAAAGAAAAAAGTTAGACTTTGCTCAAATTAGACATCACAAAACTGAGAAACAGGGGCTTCCTCTGAATCAGTTTATGTACTTGCAAGTTGAACTAATTCAGCTAAGAAAAATGTCCAAATCAGCTAGTTCTCATAGAAGGCATTAAGGAAATACTACTCTTAATAAATAATAATTATTCAACAGATCTTTAAATGGCACTTTCTTCCTATTTATAAAAGTAAAACATGCAGACTGTAGAAATTTTAAAAATACAGAAAAGTCCAAGATGAAAAATAAAATTGCCCAGAAACTACCACACAGAGATACTATTTAATGTTTCGAGGTATTTCCTCTGTCTTGTTTTTACACATACATTTAGCAGTTTTTTCCTAAGTAAGTCTAAAGCATTTTAAAGTTTGTGATCATGGATAAAACTATCATGCTCATTTGAAAACCAGATTAGTTTAATAGCTATATTTTAAAATCATTTTCCCTAATTAAAGAAATAAAATATGTTCAGTGAAGAAAACTTGTAAAACACTAAAAGCATAAAAGAAGACAACCAAAATCACTTGGAGCCCAACCAAAGATAATTATGATTAATGTTTTGGTATGTGCCTTCTAGTATTTTTTCCTGTGTGTATATGTGCATTTTTTCTTTATTAATAATACCAATGTATCCTGTTTTGCTGTTTGCATTTTTCACTCAGTGATACAGAATGAATATTTCCCAGAAGAATAAATGTTCTTCTACAACATGATTTTTAATGGCCACATAGATGATATTCCTCCATATAGGTGTATAATTATTTACCCAACCGATCTCATATTGAGGGATTTATAGGTCTAATTTTCCATATTATAAACAATGTCATGATTAACATACCTATGAATAAATACCTGATTATTTTCTTATAACAAATTCCTAGAAGTAGAATCGTACTAAAGGACATATATACATTTATATAGCTGTATGTACATATATTTTTATAGATAATACTAAATTGCCCTCCAGAATTGTTTGTACTCATTTATGCATTCACTAGTTCAAGCTTTTGAAAACACGAATTAGTGGCAAATATAGTTTCCTCTATTTTTTCATTTGGGACAATAAGGCAGAAACTAGTAATGTGGCAAAGGCTACACAGCAAATCAACGGGAAGGGTTCCCTTCATATATCTACGTATCTTGGGGACATGTTATTACATGAGCTTTACATATATTCTCATTTAATTCTCATAAAAACCCTAAACAGACTTATTTTTTAATCCCCATTTTGCTAAGGAACCTGGCACTCAGAAATGTGAAGTAATTGACACAAATTTTCAAAACCGGATGACTCCAATCTATGCCATGTCCATTCATCACGCCACGCTCTCTCGGTGCCACCACCCTCAGCCTGATGCCCCAGCCACGATGCGGTCACACAGTCCTAATGTGTGAGCCAGAAATACACACACCAGGCAAATCGAACCCTGCAGAATCAAATGTCCCATATTATTTTGTTTGTTTTTCATTTTATAATTTTCATTCTAGAAGTTGTAGGTTTACATAAAAATCATACAGAAAATACAGAGTTCCCATACTCCCCCCCGCCCATTATTAACACTGCATTAGTGTGTTACCTTTGTTACAACTGATGAGAAAATATTAGTATAGTTGAACTATTAACTATAGTCCATGGTTTACATTAGGATTCACTGTTTGTGCTGCATGGGCCTATGTTTTCTTTTTCTAAATTTTTATTCTATTCACATAAAATTTCCCCTTTCAATTATATTCAAACATATAACTCAGTGGTGTTAATTTCGTTCACAATGTTGTGCTTCCATCATCACCGTGCACTACCAAAACTTTTCCATCACCCCAAACAGAAATTCTGTGTCAATTAAGCATCAACACCCCATTCCCTACCCCCACTCTGGCCCCTGGTAACCTGAATTCTAATTTCTGACTCTATGAATTTGCTTATTCTAATGATCATATATTCCAATTTAAATAAGTTTATTTAGCCATGATTTTTTTTTTCCTTAAATAAATGCAACCTAAAAGATCTTTCCCCCTGGGTTTATTTTTGGGTCATAAGTTCTGTGTTTATGTCTGCTTTTCTTAGAATCTGGGGGTGAGAGAAGGCATGGGGGTTACGGAAGGGCAAAACAACTTCCTCCAAGGATTGAGCAAGGTGTCAGAGCATGTCTTCTAGTGAGATTGGCAGACTCAAGCTTTGACTCAGAAGTAGGGAATTTGCTTTGGTTTCCTGACTGGGTTGCCTTGTTTAACAGCCATAGGGCAAGAAACATGCCAGAGCAATGAAGTAAAGTTGACATGTCACATTGGGGAAAAGGAGAGTGTTATTCAACAGGCTGAGTCGCTGCTCTGCTGCAGGTACAGGATGACACACCCTCCAGAAATTCAGAGTAGACAGGCTGTGGGATTGAGTAACCAAGAAAAACAGGTCTCAGAATGACCTAGAACACCATTTTTATTTTGAAATTCCTGGACTGTAAAAAATGAGAATGAAAACGTGTTCAGGTAGACCTAAGTTCACTCTTCCTTTGTAACAAAAATCAATCCCAAGGTTGTGTACAGGTGGGGCGTTAATTATCAACAGTGGCAGTGGTGACAATTATTTATCTGGGGACACTTCTGTATATAACTTCAAAGTAACCTTCATTTTGGTGGAGTCTGACTTCTACATTTTTCTGCTTTCTTCTCCATTGATTTTCATTGTTGATGTCCATCCATTTGTTGCTTAAAAAGATCCAGTGCCAAGTACCAACCGTGTGTCCGATGATGTACCAGGCAAGGGTAGTGCAGAGAAAAGAAAGCAGAATCCATCCTGTCTAGCCAGAGAGCTAAGAAAATCTGTTTATTTTGTTAATATACCAGCAAGGCCCCTAAAGGATTGGCTCTGCCATGGACTAGCTCGGCAGCCTTGAGCAAGTTAGTCACACTGTGCCTCAGTTTCCTCTTCTGCAAAATAGGGATAATGATAGTACCTAAGGACCTAGGATTGCCAGCTCCAGAATCCTGCTTCCTCACTTCTTCTGCTCTTGAATCTGCCACATTCAGAGACTCAGTTGCCCTTAGCCCATGGTGTGGTGGGAGAACTTTAAGTTAGGCATCAGAAGACATTGTTTTAGTTCAGACTCTAACATTTATTTTATACCTGCTGGATGCTCTTAATAGTAATAGTAATAATAATAATAATAGCTAACTGTTAAAACTTTTTTGTGCTTGGCATTTGGTACCAATTTAATCCTCACAGTAACTTTTTGACATGAATAATATATTTTCCTCCTTTTGCAGATGAAATAAATGAGGCTTAACAAGGTTATAGAGTTTGCTCAAAGCTGATAAATGAGTAGCTGGGATTCACCGAGGAAAACTGATTCCATGGCCCATGATCCTAACCAGTATGCCTGCCGCCTTAACTTTTCTAAGCCGTGGTTTCTGCCCACTGTACCTCATTATTTGATTGGTAGATATAATGGACAATGCTTTTTTTTTTTTTTTTTTTGGTTTTTTCAGCATCATTTTTTGCAGGGAAACAATCTGTCTCTCATTCCATGAGGTTCCGCTGAGGCTATGGATGAAAGGACCTGGGCCAGAACACTCCAATCCTCAGTCCAAGAGGAGGAAGTCACTGGGAGTCCTTCCCCTGCACTGATATGCCCACACTGTAAGAAAGAATTTTTCTACTGGGGTTGCCTAGCTGGGGCTGCCAGGGATGATATTTCCCATAGCATAGAATAGGTCTTTCAGTAGAAGAAGAGAATGATCTCTATATATAAAGAGAAACTGATCATCAGCGAGAAAATATGGATGGAGAATGAGATATGGCCACTTAGAATTCCAGTCCAGAGGCCCTGGTCCTCTTAGTTACCGCTTCAACTCTGTGATCAGCCCAGTGCTACCAGCTATGGTTTTGCCCAAGCGAGTCTGAGTTGGACTTTCATCACTTGCGATCAAAGAAGGCTACCCAGTTCATCAGGGAAGGGGACACGAGAGTTAACTGAAGACAAAAGGTGCAAAAATGTGATGCAAATGACCTATTAGTGAATAAAATATGTATTAAATTAGACAAGGCTTTAAAGATTACAAGTTAGTCAGAAATTATATTAGAACCAGAGCATACTTTAAAGCATATTTGGTCCAAACCCCTCATTCTACAGATGTGGGAACTGATGTACAAATGTATGAGGTAAGTAGATAAATAGCCAGATGAATATATAAGTAGATGAATGTATAGACAATTGAAAGCTAAATGGACAGATAATAGTGACAGATGGAATGAAAGAGGTTGATCAATAGATGAACAAATAGATGACAAATCATGCACAGGATTTAATTGTTCAGTAAAAACTGTTAAAAAATTGAGATGAAGCTAAAAGATAGCAGAGTTGGAAGAACGTTGGATGAAGAGAAAAATCTAGATTCTAGTTCTGGCACTATGCTAACTGGCAGTGCTACCTTAGGCAAGTCACTGAGCCTCTGCAAGTCTCAATTCAACCTATAAAAGGGGTTATGAGTACATAGTGAGGAAGTGCGTATGACGGTCCTTTTGTTAACTGTGAAGATTTAATGACTGGAAGGTGCTTTCATCCATTTATGAAACTACATTGCAATCATGTGTTCATATTCAGATGGTGAGCTCCCTGAGGGCAGGGATTCTACTTAATCCTTTTGAAATACCAGTTCTAGATGTTCAAAAGACTTTTTAAAACAAAATGATCAGTTGATAGCATGGTTATTATATAATTGCTCTTCTTCACCACCATGAAGTGACCTAGCTCACTGACTTATCCAAACATTATAGATACTGAGCTGAACGAAAAATAACACGCACAAGAAGAAACCCCATGATCACCCCTGGGCTTGAAGGGTTTCACCCCAATAAACTCCGAGGCCCAGCCTATTCTTCTTAACCTCCTGTAATCTCTAATCCAGTTCCATCGTGCTTGTTTCTCTCAACACATGCATCTTCCCCATCATCTTGGCAGCATCCTTTATGTCACCCAATACGTAGACGTCAATTCTCGTTAGATTTCAGATTTAAATGTCAAAAGAAAAACTTTAAAAACTTTCTGACCACGAAGTGGGGAGAGTTGCTTTTGTTTTAAATCAAAGCAAAACAGTATTAATCATAAAAGAAAGATTGATAAATTAAAATTCCTTAAAGTTAAAATTTCTGTTCATCAGAAGACCCTACTCTCCAGTTCCGATTTAATTAAGAAGTTATAAAAGTCTGGGTGTGTGCCACACCTGGGCGTCACCACCCCAGAGGTGTGGATCTGGCCAGAGGCTGATGCCACACCCAGCGTGGCAATAATTCAGGATGATACACCAGGTAGGATCTTAATGTGCCCATAAGGGCTTTACCTGGATGACTAAGGGACTTGGGGATGGAGTGTGGATGAACCTGTGCAACTCTTGCTACCTATGGAAAGGAATTTAATACACATAATCCAACAGAGGTGTCATGGATGGATACCTTGAAGGAACAGATCATTTCTTGTGTTGTTCTAGAGCCTATGTGCCTTGGACAGGACATGGCACAAAGGAGGTTCTTAATATATGATTGAGCAGAAGATGGCAACTTTCTTCCTTAGATAGGAAAGCTATTACTTAAACCATTTTCACCAGGGATTTCTCACTCTTTCTTGCTCATTAACCTGTGCCTGTCCTCTCCAGCCTTACATCCAAAAAAAAAAAAAAACAAAAACAAACAAACAAACAAACAAAAAACAGCAATCACCAAAACAATCATAATAATAGAGACATCTGTATTGTATTTTACAGTTTGCAAACTACCTCCAAATAGAGATCTCCTCTGAATCTCACGACAATTAAGTGAGATCAAGTATTATTTCTCTAATTTTACAGATGACGTAAGTAAGGATCAGAGAGGTAATATGACTTGCCTAAGATCATACATCCAGTAGGTGGCAAAGCCAGGACTCAGAATCCACGGTAAAGAAAACTCAATGGGAAGGAGTAGTTTATGATTGAAATATAACTAAAGGAATGAAGGGTGAAATGAAGAAGACAGCAATTTTCTCACCAGAAATGTGTTCTGTTTCACTCTTGGCTTTTTAAATAGGGCTGGTTCTGCCGTATCACATAGTTGAGAACATATAATAGTCAAGGGGGTAATAACTCAGATCTAGGGTATTGTTGAGACCTCTTGGATTAGGACTCTGGCTCCCAATATCTTTAAGTTCTTTCTCCAAGTATGGCAAACTTTTCATCTTTACAATAGTAATGCTACTGGCTGCCAGCCTTTATCAAGCCCAATTTATTATGGGCAGACATTTCATTTCTCAACAATTCTATCAGGTAAGTACTATTTTTGTCCTCGTTTTACAAATGAAGAAACTAAGGGACAAAGAGATTAAGTAACTTGCCCAGGATCACACAGCTAGTATGGGAAGGCTGAACACCAAGCAGCCTAACCCCAGACCTCTTAACCCTTGCCACTAATCCCAACCATCCATGATTAGGCTGTTCCCTTTTGGTTGCCCATCTGGGCTTCACTGGCCGTGTCATCCTATGTCCCCTCAACTCCTGGGTTTGTGCCTTCCCTGATCTTTGATGAGCTCAGAGCTCTAGGTGATAATGTTCCCTCCACTGGCCTCTATCCCAAAGTTCTCAAAACAGACAGGTGAGCCCCCAGAAGGCAGATGGTGTAATGGATTCTACGGTGTGCCTCTTAAGTTGCTAGTTTAAAATGGAGGCCCTCATTCCCCTAGCTACCAGATGGCTTGGGTGCTGAGGGTTCACAGCTGAGACCCTCTCCAGGAGTTGCCCTTGCCTAGTGGGAGCTACTTTACCAGAGCTTCTGCCCCTCTCTGGGGTCACCCACATCCAATGTTTGGTCCATGTGGGATACAAAGACCCAGGCTTCTAGTTTCAATGGGGGCCGATTCCAGGGCTACCCAAGGAATTGGCTAAGGCCTCTGCTGCAACCGCTCCACAGGAGGCAAAGTATCATTCTGTCTCGAAGGAGGTATGTGTGCCTATAAAGTAACCCAGGAGGCCTTAGGTCAGTGTCCTACTTTTTCCTCTTAGCTCAGACCCTCATTTACTCCATGCCAAGATACCATAATAGATTTCTGACAGGCCCTTTTATCTCCTACCTCTTTCAACTTTAATCCATCATAAACACCACTGCCAGATTAATCTTCCTAAATGAAGCTCTTATCACATCACCCCATTTAAAAACCACCATGCTCCCCCCACCTACCAAATTAAGTACGTGTCTCACCCAAGCATCCAAAAGCTTACTCAACAAGGCTGAGCCCAAAGTCCCCAGAGCAGCCAGCATTTTCTGCCCTTTGTGACATTGCTCATTCTCTTCTCTTCAACCACTTTTAAATTTTTATCGTGGTAACACATATATAACATAAAATTGCCCATTTTAACCATTTTTAAGTATACAATTTAGTGGTTTTAAAAATCTGTACCCATTAAGAAATAACTCCCCATTCCCCTATATCCCCGGCCCCTGGGAACTTCTTTTTTTTTTTTTTTAAAGATTTTATTTATTTATTCATTTATCCCCCCCCCTTGCTGCTTGTGCTCGCTGGGTCAGCTAACCACGCCGTGAGGGCGGGCTTACCTTCACCAGGAGGCCCCAGGAACCGAACCCGGGGCCTCCCATATGGTAAACGGGAGCCCCACTGATTGAGCCACAGCCGCTTCCCTGGGAACTTCTAATCTACTTTCTGTCGCTATCAATTTGCTTGCTTTAGGTATTTCATATAAGTGGAATCATACAATATTTGTCTTTTTGTGTCTGGCTTACTTCACTTGGCATATATGTCTTCAAGGTTCATACATGTTATAGCGTGTGTCAGAACTTCCTTCCTTTTTATGGCCAAATGATATTCCATCGTGGTATATATACTCGTTTTGCTTATCCATTCATCTGCTGGGTGACAGGGGTTGTGTCCACGTTTTGGCTGTTGTGAATAATGCTGCCATGACAGCATTCTTCACAATCTGTTATTCACACATGTTTGTGTCCCTGTTCTCAATTCTTTTGGGTGTATCTTCAACCACTTTTACCAAGAAACTTTTCCTGATCCATACAAATAGCTTCAAATAGTTTGGAGAGCACATCTTTAATAACTTTACCTCAGTTTACCTTAAATTACAGCCATTTATGTACTTGGTTTCTATTCCTCGATTATACACAGCTCGGTAACTCGCCGAGCTAGAACAGTGTCAAACGTGCAGTGAGTGCTCGTAGAGATCTGTTGAAGTGATGGCTCATCCCCCTGTTGGCCCGTGGACTGATTCTCTTCCCCTTCTCCCTGCCATCCCGCCAGTCTTTACGTCCCTGAAAGAAGTGAAGCCTGATGTGATAGGAAATGGTTATTTAAGTGTAGTAAACACAAGGCAACCATCAGCGTATTAAGACACTGCCCTAAAACATGCCTCGGCAAAGAAATGATATAAAGCTAAGGTAGAGCAGAGGGCAAGTGAGGCTGCTGCCTTAACCTGAAAGAAGAAAACTTATTTCGAAGTGTTGACAATTGAACAGCGCACTCAATCTGTGGTAGGGAGGGGCCCTATAAAAATACATTTTAGGCTATCTAGAAATCAAAGATAAGCAGATGATAAATGTATGAACAACAGCTAGAGAAAAAAAAAAGGAGGCTCTTTTACTGAAAGAACTCAAAGCATAATGCATCATCTTATGCCCTTCCAGAAACAATTGGACCACTGGCCCCTCCTCCAGGCAGGCGGGGTTGAGCTCAGGGCCTGGCCAGTTCAGGCTGAGGTGCCACCCTCTGCCCCAGGGCCCAGAATCCCAGTTCAGTGTCAGTGATATCCTTCTATCACAGCACAGCCTATTCAGATGCACTTTCTCCTTATTTCCTTGGAGTCTTCTGCGACAAATGGCTGGAGGCAATGGATAGGGAGCAAAGCTCAGCTGAGCTTCAGAGATAATGAAAAATGGGGTGAGATTCAAAGAGATTGTTAATGCACGGAGCAGAGGCCCTTTCTCCTCCAGGCTTTCCTTTGCCCTTTCGCTCTAGGTCGTGGGGTCACCTCTCCAGACGGGCAGCCCCGCTTCAGGGCTGGCTCTCACATTCTGGAATCCGTCCTGGTGGTGAGAAAGGAGGAGACTGCTCTTCTCTACTTTTTCTGACAATTGATATCAAACTTGACACAGGCCCTGTGTGTAAAACTCAAGCCACCTAAACAGTAGTGTGGGTAAGGTGTGAAGAAATGCTCTTGAATATATATTCAAAGTCAGTGAGGGGGAAAATGTGGACAGCGGTTAGCGGTATTTGTAAGAAGGATTTGCACACTGCTGAAAATGTATCCCAATAAATACTTGTCTATAGTGTTGCTTTTGTCTTTCTTTCAGTGCTGCCCTTTAGACAATGGTTAAGTAGGCTCCTCACTCAGGCCCTCTCTCTCTCACACTCACACACACACACACACACCCTAAAGCACTGGTGGCACCCCCGCCCTTGAAGCCAGTGCTCAGAACAGGCAGAGCAACCTGCACTCCTCAATACCCCTCAGGCCCCAGGAGGCACTTCTTCACTTCTTTTGTCCTAGAGATAAAAGGCGGGGAGCCCATGTGGCTCAGTGGTTGAGCGCCGGCTTCCCACATTCGAGGTCCCAGATTCAATCCCCAGCCCCCGTACCTCAAAAAAAAAGTTAATTGCACTGAAATACAGAGACATGCGTGTACTCCTGCTGACTCCAGACAGGGACTTCACTTTGGAGAGCGGAGAGGATTTGAGCAGCAGAAGTGCTGAGATAAGAGAAAGGACAAATTCTTTACCTCGTTCAATTCTTCCTCTCATATACCAAGAGTGTAATGGATTCTAACATAATGAAGAATTGGCTCCCGCTGATGCCAAGAGTCCATTTTCTTGTTTCTCTTTGCATTACAATTCTGGGTTCCAGAGGCACTGGAAAATTTCACGTAAAAGGTGCAACAATTACACATGTACATTTTGGTTAACATTTTGAAATATTATGTAACTCATATTACTCTTACTTTTGCATATAAATATAACTTTAGACATAACATATATGAAGTGTTGGGAAGTGGCTGTGGCTCAATCAGTAGGGCTCCCGTTTACCATATGGGAGGCCCCGGGTTCGGTTCCCGGGGCCTCCTGGTGAAGGCAAGCCTGCCCGCACGGCGTGGTTAGCTGACCCAGCGAGCAAAGCAGCAAGGGGGGGGGGGATAAATGAATAAATAAATAAAATCTTTACAAAAAAACAACAACAAAAAAAACAAAAAAAAAAAACATATATGAAGTGTCAAACCAGTTCTTTGCATTAGCAGCCAAATGGACTTTGCTAGAATTGCAAATAGTTTTACTTTAGAAAAATAATCAATAAGATGTAATGAAATCTTTAAAAATTTAAATAAAAAACTTCAGGTTTTTTTGAAAAATCTTATTTTAAGTTTTGATATTCACTAGTTAATTTGTATTTTGCATTCTGGTTACAACAGATAATTTTGAGTATTTTCGAAGAAGACTAACTTTTTTGGAAACACATATAAAATAACTACACTTTTAGTGTCTTATATTGACACTGATTTACATTTTGATAAATACACTCAAATTTTGTATATTTTAATATAATTACATTAATTTTAATCTATCAGATTACTGCTATTAATGGAACACAAATTATGTGAAAATCTGTTATAAGAATATAATTAGTGATTTTTTTCTGAATGAAGGCAAGAGCATGAATTTTATGAAATGACTATATAATAATTCACGAATTTATATGTGTAATTTTACTACTCATGCTAATTGCTAGCCAAACAACAGAGCTTCCCAGACAGTCTCAAAAATGATTAAACTCATTGTTCTTGCTATTTTGCTAGTTTTCAGCTTTACACATATTTTTCTATTTTTTGGTATGAAACTATATTTGCTGAGGGGAGGGCTAGAACATATTTTATTTAACATTTTGTTAGTGTGCTTTGTAACTTTCAAATGTTTGGCTATGAGGTAGCTGAGCCCCTGTTCATCCTCTTGCCAGGCCCCGTCAAGGCTAGGAGGGGACCAGCCTCCCTGCCCCTTGATTCTGGCCATGCTTACCTTTTTTGGATTGCTCACACTGTACCAGGCACTGTCCTAAGGGCGTGTGTGACTTTCCTTCTGCCCCAGCCACCACCATTTGAGGTAGGTGCTGATACCCACGTGGGATGAGGAAGCTGGGACACAGGAAGGGCAGGACACTCTCCCCTGGCCACCGAGCAGGGCAAGGGGGGCCATGCCCTGATCCCCGACTCCAATCCCTCTGCAATGCCTACTCCCCCCAGCCCCCACCCCTGCTGCCATGGCCACTGCTTCCCCCTCTCTCTGTGGCAGAGGCTGATGAGACTCCTCTTTTGCCTATTTCCTTTCTACTTCCTAGAGATCATTTCTTCAATGCTTTTGTTGTATCACCTCTTCTATATCTTTTTCAAAATCTCTGAATCCAAATATCTGTTCTGGATCTTAAGCCCATCAGCTAATGTAAACACTATATAGACCCTTGCTAAATGACATTTTTAACACAATTATATTTGTAAAACCTTGTAAACAATTTTAACACCTGTTGCACTTAATTGCATTAATATCTGAGTTAATAAACTTTGGTATAGCCATTCAATGGATTATTATGCAGAAATTTAAATGATGGTGATGAAGGCCGTAATAACAGAATATACTTATGACAGATACAATGTTAAATGAAAAAGTTGCATATAAAATTACCCATATCATTTGTCACAATTATGTGAAAATTACTATATGCATGAAAACAGACACATAGGAGAAAAAAAAGACAAAGAAAATACAACCCAGTGTTAATAATACTTGTGTCAAACATAGTGGCTGTTAATGAATTAGAGTAATTTTTTTTTCTTTTTTGTCTGTTTTCTAAACGGTTTGTTGTTAGGTTAGTTTTTTAATGAAAAAAAATTTATTTAAAATGCATTTTTTACTGAAAATAATAATGATGGGTTTGGGCAAAAGTTCTGAAAATTCATGAACAGGCAAACCACCCAACCATTCACATGATGTCCCTTTCCCCAGCACCCCCGGGCTCTGTGCATTTTACTTTCTTCGAATGAAAGCTACAGTGGCTGAGGAGGCTACCCAAGACTCTAGACTTGCTCTTACGAATTAGGAGAAGCAGAGATGAAAAGAATTGAGGGTCTCGAGGCTTTAATACAGACTCTGCACAGACAAGTACTATCACTTTCTAATGGAAATGCTGTCCACCAAAGATTGGTGGACAATCTTGAAGCAACAGGTCTTGGTCATTGAGCTTGTGATAAAGCAGCCTACAGGCAGAACTCCTTTTTTCTTTAGTGACTGGTGCCTCTGGGCGTGTCATAGCTCTCAAGCTTTTGAAAGAACTTGGGCATTCCCACAGGGATATGCTAAATTGGAAGCCAGCCCTGAGGACTCTGCAAATACTCTGGGAAGAAACCCTTATGTGGAGTTCAGATGAAAGCCGCTTTATCAAGACTTGCCACTAGCCTTTCTTGGCTTTTAATGTGTGGTAAATATCAAGAACAAGAAGGATTTACACAATGGAATATTTATAAGCTCCTTTCTCCCTCTTCCCATCTCCCTTCTTCCCTCCTACCTCTGTCCCTTCTTTCCTTTCTTCCTTCCTTCAAAAAGGCCATTATGTGCCAGGCACTGTGCTAAGTATTGAGGACACAAACTGAAATAAGACATGATGCCGGAGCCTGAGGTCTACACCCTACCATTGCAGTGTGGTCTTCAGACCAGCATGAGCAGCATAGCTAGGACCCTTGCTTAGAAATGCAGAATCTCAGGCCCCACCCCAGACCTGCTGAATCAGAATCTGCATTTTAACAAGTCCCTCCGTGATTCATAGGCACTTCAGAGTTTGAGACTCGCTGGTCTCCAGGACCCTACAAGGGCGAGTTTCATTTCTTAGAATGCATTTATAAGAAGATTAAGGATTGGCATCATTATTTAGCTTACCTGTACTATTTTAGCTTATTTACAAATATCACCTGAAAGGCAACATGAATGCAGCAGGATTCACAGGCTCAGCGACCAGGGCGGTGATTGTCCATGGGAGTGGAAAGTTCCACTGCCTCCCTGCTTGGTGGCGGGTGATAAATGGGGGGTGAGGCTGAGTGAATGGATATGAGCTTCTGCAGAGGAGGGGAAGGAGAAGGTCAGGAGCACGCACTGAGCACGTCAACACGAGAGAAGATGTTGCCCTTTTGTGGCTGCGTCAGGAGACAGCTTCCCCTCAGATGCAGAAAACCGAACTGCTTCCCGAGCTTTGCCTCCTGACCTGTAGAGCGTCTGCTCAGCCACTCGGCAGAGAAAGGCCTTCAAGGGCACCGGAATTTGCCAGTTCTACAGAAGAGCCGCTCGCGTCACTGGGAAGTTGTCAGCAACTGCCACGTTCCTAAATCACGAACTCTACAGGAAGAGGGGTTCTAGGTGGTTGCAGAGGATTTTATTGTATTTATTTATTTTTGAGAGGGGCATCTAACTTCTGCTAGGGTTGGTCTTCTCTCTACCAAAACAAATTAAATTAGAAAGAAAATACATGTTTCAGAAAGGATATTTCAGGAATAAAAAGGATTTTGGAGTTTTGACCCAGGCCACATGCCTCCTGGGGGTGATTCCAGGCCTTATTGGCATCAAGAAGTGGCAGGAGCTTCACATGGGGAGTGAGAGGCTAATAAATAGGCTCGTCTGAGTTTCCAGAATCCCCAAGCCTCAGCATGCAGCTATTATAGAGAGTCCTAGTGATTTTTCCTTCCTTTCCGCCTTCTGACTTTCTGTTGCATTGGATGGAAACCAGATCTTGGCATTAGACATTATTAAGAGAGAGAGGCATAGATGAAGATTTGTACATTTTCCTTCCATAGGAAATCAGTTATACTAACAACAAACATAATGATATATATATTTGGCATGTGTGGAAAGAGTTCAAATACACTTATTCTAGAGAGGAATAAAAATACTTGACATTCCTTTCTTTCTATAGTATATGAAGAAACAATTTATAAGATACTTATCTCTTGAATCCAAAAGCCATACTCTAGCAAATTATATACAGACCACCAAGAATCAGTCAAAAGAGCCAAGTGCAAGACAAAATTCCTAAGAAAACTGAACAACCTGGCATTGGAGAGACCGTATGTCGGACAGGGAGATAAAATCGTTTGACATAACATATAAGAATTCAGTGTTAATCATTGCAGCACGCCTAGCACTACTATAAAAGACAAACTCCCTTGCTGTTTGGAGGAATGAGGCTATTAGTTACCTTCTCCATATTTGTGACCCCAAATGATGGTTAAGTAAAAAACCCAATAAGACCCATACTTGGTATTATGAAGGCAAAAGAGCACATTACTTGCTAAAAATTGTTGTAGATAAAATTTATATTAATTCATCTTGAGCCCCATAACATCTTTTCTGGGATGTATTGAAAAATGTTCGATGATTCTGCACCAGAGATTGTTGGTGTTTTACTCAGCTATGGCTCTCCTGAAATTTCTGGGAGGCTGAAAAAATAGCCAAATCTATTAATCAAAGAGGGATGAGAATGATCCTTTTCAAGGGAGTGGGCAATAAGGGGTTGGTTCTTCAGGTTCCACTAAACCTGCTGATTTATTCCTCCTATGCTTATTTTAGTGAGGAGTTAAGTTCTTGACAAAAAAGTAACTTTTATTTGTATTAACACACTTTGGATTCCTTCCCAATGGAAAAATCGAACTCTGTATCAGAAGTTTTCAGAGCCCTCTGCAGCTGTTATCAAATGGTAAATATTCATTTATTCACTTACGAACACTTATGGGCACAATGTTAGTTATATTACTTTGTACACAAACAACCTAGGCTTGCCCTTCTGCCAAAAGCCACAACTTTCCTTTGTCCTTAAATTAAAGTAAAGCTCTTTAGTTTGGCTTATATGAATAACCCAAATTCAGGTTCGCTACTTTTCCAACCATCTCTCACCACTCTCCATCATTTTCTCGTACCCATCTCTGGTGGTTTGAAATTGTATGTATCCCAGAAAATCATGTTTTAAAACCAATCTATTTCCATGGGTTAAACCTTGTGTAAGTAGAATCTTTTGATTAGATCACTTCAGTTAAGGCATCACCCAAGGTAAGTCTTAATCCTCTCACTAAAGTCCTTTATAGGAGAATGAAATTCAGACAGAGAGAGAGAGAAAGCCACGGAAGCCAGAAACTGAAAGCAAGGAAACCCAGGAGAGAAGGGAGAGACCAGCAGATGCCACTATGTACCCTGCCATGTGACAGAAGAGTCCAGGGTCGCTGGCAGCCCATCTTCAGGGCAGAAAGCATTGCCTGGTGATGCCTTGATTTGGACATTTTTCTCAGCCTCAAAACCATAAGCTTGTAAACTAATAAATTCACTGTGTTAAAAGTCAACCCATTTTATGGTATCTGCTTTCAGCAGCTTAGCAAACTAAAACTCCAACCTAATAAATTTCTTTCCCTTTCTAAAACATCTCTGGTTTGGAGCTACTGTTCCCTCTGCCTGCATACCTCTCCTGACTGTCTTGTTGACTGCCTAATTCCTGCTCACCCATCCAGTCTCAACTTCAACATTTGCTTTTCTTAGCAAGGCCTCCTTTGCCCACAACTAGGATGGACCCCGAGTTTGGGGCTCCCAAGCTACAGCTTCTGTCTGCATTCCTGGTCCTCACCACACTTGTAAGTATATGTTTATCATCCATCTTCTCCCACTGGAACAGACTGGGGCTGCTTGTCTCAGCTGAACTCAAGTGTGGACAGTTTCTTTAGAAAGGACTGGGAGCCTGGAGGGCACCAGGACTGATCTCCTCAATGCAAATGCCAACTGGTACAGTGGACTCTAGAGGTACGTGAGGGGCAGCAAAGATGAACAAGCACAGATTTGTCTTAGGGGATCTTATAATCTCCACAGGGACGAGAAACCCTTTGAAAAGCGAAAAGTAAGAATGTGCTAAGTGTCACTCTGAGGTGGGCGATCATCTTTACCATGGGCTCCACAGAAAGCTGCATGAAGACATTGGCATTGAACTAGATTAAAGATCGGGTAGAATGTCTATGGGCGGTACAGAGAGTGTGTGTGGCAGGATCAGTTAGAAGCAAAGCCCTGAAGGCACAAAACCCTGAAATATGTGCCAACCATAGACAATCGTATTTTGGAGGGTTCCTAGCGGGCAGTTAAACACTGATTTTCTTACAAAGTGGAATTGAGTTTAAATATTTTAAAGACCTTTTCATCTAAGGTAAATCTAAGGGCACGTGAATAATGCACAAAGAGAGTCGAGGCTTCTTGCCTCTCACTCCAGTGTAGACCCAGGGAAGTTTATCTGATATCTTAGTTATTTTCACACACGTTGCCCTCATGCGATAATTTTCAAGTATGTATTCGAAGTTCGAACAGCAGATAACCTGGCCTCTGAGCCAGGTGTGTGAGTGGGGGGGTGTGGAGCGAGTTGGGAGGGAGTGAGACTGGGCCGGGCCAGTGAGACGTGTTCCCAAACATGGGCAGTGTCTCACGTCTGCGGCCACCAGGCCGCTGTGGTGCTGGAGCAGTGCATTGTGGGCGATAACCGAGGCCAGGATTTCCTTTCACCCACTGCAGGCAGAGCTTAAAAATATCTCCTGCAGGCATCTTTCCCAAAAAGGGGGAGGTAATTCACGTTCACGGGAAAGACCGCCTATTTAAATAAAAACAAGTCCCTGTGGAGAGGGAGGCAAACTTAACTGAGGTGGGTTTTTTTTAATTTTTTTTCTTCTCAGGGTATTTGGGAAGAAAACAGTGCCAGGTTCTCTTTGGGAAACCTGGATGGAAATGTTGATATGTCATCCTTCTGCAGGGGTGGGAGATTGACAGGGGGAAGGAGAAGCTCTGCAGTCTGCAAAAGTGACTCAGTCCACTTGGAAGCCTCGGGCCGGCCCCCCGCAGCTGGCTGCTCCAGGCCCAGCGGCCGGGACCCTCTGCTGACAGGGCCCCTCCACCCATACCAGCTCCTGCTTCCTGCCACAGCCCTTCATGCACCTTACCCACCCCGCCACAAGCCTTAGTTTCAAGCTGCCCCAAAATAACAACATTTGATACGAGAAGGCCTTGGCCAGGGTCATGTTTCCAAATTCTTGACTGAAGTATTGAAAATGAGAACGACTCTTTTTTTTTTTTCCAGTCAGACTATTTTTTCCCTCACTTCCTCCCCCCCCCGCCCAGATGTTGGGAGAATCCCAACCAAGGAATCAGTGCTTAATAGGTCACAGGGTATAAATAGTAGTGTTGAAACCGGAACACAAGGCTCTTTTGTACAACCATGCAACTGAAGCTAAAAAGTAAATAAATAAAAAAGCTTCCAAACAGACCAGTCACCATCCCAGCAGGGGGCTGTGTGGGTTGTCGGGCACTGCTGAGCACAAGCCGGATTCTATATTTGTCTACTCCAACATTCCACTACTGATATCTGTTTATGGCTTTGCCATTTACACAGGATACCCTAGTCATTAAATAGGCACGTCAAAAAATTCATTCCATCTATATTTTTGTGCAGCTGATAGTTAATAAACATAAGTTAACCTAATAAAGTTAATATTGAACCCAGAGCTCTGGGTTCATATCTCTAGCTCATGAGCTCTGTAATTGTTCTCCTTGTTAATGAGCAGCCAGCTCCTCTCATCCATTAAATGGGGATAAATACGCCCGTGCAACTAAAAGTTGGCTCAAAGTGACATCTGAAAATTAAGAGATAAAATCTGTGCACTGTGTTGCTTTGAGGCATTCTTTAAATACGAGATATTATCCTAATTAAACTAAATTTTCATCACCAGGTCAGTTCTTGATGAAGTTAAATGGGATGATCCAAAGTATCTACTAATTTGCTACCAGTCGTTGTATTTGAAGCCCCTGGGGGATCCTGCAAATTGATTAATTATGACGGGACTGATGGTATGTTCCTGGGTGATTATGGCAAGCTTTGGGTGGTATTACAAGGGAGGCCAATTTTTATGTGACAGTGAACTTCATAGGCTCTAACAGAAGTACTACTATAACACTAAAAGTGACCAGGTGAAAGGGCAAGTGACATAGCAGCTGACTAGTGCAATAATTCTCAGAATTGTGTGACCCAGAGTGTATGCGGGCTACTGAGAAATGGGATTTTAGAACGTTCAGGTTACAAGCCTACTGGGCAGAAAGTCTAACTCCTGCCGCTGGCAGCACGCCTGGGCCACTCGAGGGTGGCCCAAGGTCCTGGCCATTCAGTGTCCTATGTTTAAATTCCTAGCCTCTAAGCAAAAAAAAAAAAGTTGGAAGGATTCCCTTACCATTTGGAAACTGCAAAATAAAATCTCCATTGGCAAAGGGCCTCTTTCTTTTGTGAGCTCTTCTGCAGGGCTTCTTGGGCAGGATTGGCTGCTGGGCTGCCATTCTGCCATCTCACCCTCTGCCTGCGTTCCCATCTGGGCAGCCTCCCCCTCCATCTTTCTGGGGTGATGTGGCTAGAGAAGGGCAGGGCACACTTGTTGGATTAGTTAAAAAATTAGCCGGCAAACAAAGCAGTGGAGGGTCAAAGTGGGGTGTGTGCTATAGGGTGGAAGTACTGAGTAGAAGGTTCTACTAAAAAGGTTCAGCATTTGAGTGGCTACTATTTGTGTTGGGTTGCCAGGAGAGAGGCAAGGAGGAGCCCAGGCAGCACTGCGGAGGCCTGGGCCTCACGCGGAGCACGCATACACCGCCATTTTTAACGGTACCAGGAACCACGCGTTGAGCGCTTACTTGGAGATGCCATGTGAAGCCCTTCACATATATTATTGCATCAATAGGTACAAACACTCCCTAGGAGACTGGTGCTGTGCTTATGTCCAGTTTCCTAGGAAGGACCCAGAAAAGAACGTGTTCTTGTCTGCATAACTAATCATGTTGTCAAGGCAGAATTTGGACTCAGACTTTTTGATGCCAACGCTTAGGCTGTTAACAACCCCGCTGAACTTCATTCCTTTGCCTGCACACATCACCGTAAGCCCAGGGCAGTGCATTTCGGCCCAGGGTTATGTCTGGGGAGTGGGGTCAGGGAACAAAGTGGGGCCATTCAGACCTAAGAACCAGCCTTAGAGGACAAGGCTCCCGTCTCCTGCCTCTTCTCAATGCTGCCAAGTGCCCAGCAGCCCTGCTGTGGGTAAAATGGGGAAAACATCTGAGCTGCTGGTTCAAGTCCATGTCTCCACCATGGAGGAAAGGTGTCTGCTTCCTGGGCCTTGTCTTCTACCCATCAGCCTGCAGTCAGCGGGGACATGGAATTGCTACTAGAGCTTGCCTTTACTTGATGCATGGCACTTAAAAGAACACCGCCAGGGCTTGGTGCTAAAAGCCCTAGAGGTGAGATTTGAGCTTACTATCCTCACTGCGATGGCATCACTATGGCTTAAGTGGAAGAATAGAGAATCTGCATTTTATGACATTGGTATGTATATGTGAAATCTTATTGAAATGTTTCCTAATCTGTGAGGATGAAAATGAGCCAACCTTCTTTTCCTAGATTTTGCCCTTCAATTTAAAAAGCATGTGCTTTTCCTCCTGGCCTCTCAGTGGCTACACTGGATTCCCAAACCTGTCTGGTTAACTTCCTCAAGGTACGTTGACTGCAGCCCCAGATCCTTGTATATGTTCCACTTCTGAGACGCAAATTTCTAACCCTCAACCATGCTATCTTCTGCTCCCACTGTTCCTGCTGAGAATTCCTGAAGAAATAGAAACAACTCTGAAATCTTGGTCCTCTCTTATTTCATTCCAACACAGCATCCCTTTGGTTCATTTCCGAGTTCAATATCTCAAATGGCTATTTCAGTTCTGAAAGTCTGTGTACAGCTTTCCTAGTGGGCTGAGAGCTTCTCCAGTGCATGGACCATGCCTCATTCCTTTTTTCTCCCTGGCGCCTGGCCTGCGGACATATGAATGATCAAGGCATGCACATTGAATGAGTGAGTCAGTGGACGAATGAATGGACAGGTGGTGCTTGAGCAGCATGAGTGCTAAAGTGGGTCTACAGAGCAAATGTCCAAAGGACTCTTCTTCCATACACGTGTCCTGAGTGCGCTGAAGACTTCTGTTTGGGCTCCTGGCCACGAACTCTAGCCTGCTCTGGTCATCTTGTGTGCGTCAATCTGGAGGCCCTGATCTCCTTGTCCAAAAACCTCTTGGCCCCAGCTCTGCTCAGTCTGACTCGGCACCTCCATGGCCTTGCTTGTTTCCCGTCTGATGTCCTTTGGCATCACTGACTACCATCCTTATCTAACGCTGGGGGTGGGAGCGGGAAGGGGGAGGGAGGAAGTTCTTATTTTAGTTTTTTGCGCTGAAGCATGTCTCAGCTTAACGTCAAGTCATTTTTATTCACTTATCTAGGCACTTATAATCTTCTTCCAAGATCAATCCTGCTCCTGTTCTCATAAATGGCCCACATTTGCAATCTCAGAGTCATCTTTGACACACCCTTCTTATTCATGTCCTAAATCTGGTCAGTCTCCAGGTCTCAACCACTCCTCTATACAATGGCTTATCTCCTAGCTCCTCCTTCTTTGCTGCCATCGTGGCCCATCTCCTCAGATCTGGATTAATCAAACGGCTGGCCAGCAGTCTTCCTAGCTCTATACCGTCTGTGTTGACGTCATCATAATGACCTCTGCCGAGACGGACTTCCTCACGTACTGCTGTCTTCACGATCATCCGGGGATTCCTGGTCCCTCCTCGTGCATGAATTTCTGGGCCCCTGAAGACCCACCTTAGCCTCTGTATTTCAACTTGATTTCTCCCTAACCCCTAGTAATTATCCTCCAGTTATAGGTGTTGCAGTCTCTTCTTTGTTGTCATCAAAATTGACCATGCTAATTTCTCCTTCACATCACGTTAAGCCTCTGAGACCTCACTTGAGTCCATCTCCTCCATGAAGCCTTCCTTTTCCTTCTGCTCCTGCTCAGACCTCTCCCTTCTTTCAACTCCTGTGTGCCCGTAGCCTGAATCATGACACCCTGCACCTGCTTTTAGATTGTGTATTAGCTTGAAATAGACCAAATAGACTCTAGGCGCTTTGAGAACAGGTTCTGAGGCTGGTTTATGTCATATTCCTCAAAGTACCAGCCAGAGGGAAGAACTGAAAGAAATTGCACATTGTGCTTTTACTTGTTGATTGACCGATCTTTGCTTGGGGAAAATTAAGAAAGTGTTAATTAAGAAATATTATTCATATTTTATTTGGGACAAATTAGGCTTGCAATGGGGATTTTGTTTGCATTAGCTGCTGCTGCTACTTTTCTTTCTGCCTTTTTTCTTCTTCTTCTCTGTCTCCTTTTCCTTTGTGTCCATCAAATATCTCTCCCTCTTCTGGTCCTGTCCCTTTTCTGTAGGCGCAAGACCACTGGATCTTAAAAGAAAAAATAAAAATAAAAAAAGTCTAAAATCTCCAGTGCCTCACATACAGGATGAACTCAATAGATGTTTGTTTATGAATCTTCCGGTATCTAGAATCCATAAAATCCCATAGTACTTAAGCCAAATACCTCTTTCTCTGTTTTTAATTCCTACAGGCTGGCCTTTTCAAGTTTTAATCCTCTATGCACTATATCCATCACTATGCTTTTCTCTGTTTTCTCTTTTTTCATCCACCTCTATTCTCCCCTACTCAATCTTCCAGGGTCCTCTTAAAAGTGATTATTAGCTTTTAAAACATCCTCTTATGAAATAAAGTTCCATGATTATTAATTGCAATTATTGGAAATTATCATACTTGCAATAGCAAGAGGTAATCTACAGAGATTAATCAGTGTAAAATGTGCAATTTATGAAATGACCTCTATTTATCCTATGAAAAAAATTTAACACATTAGTAAAGGATGAGATTGCTGGTGCATTTGTTATTAAAATCTCTCAAGGCCGATATATATATTTAAAAAAACATCTTGTCGTCTAGATTGGAGTTGCAGATTCACTGTATGCATGGTCGTTGATATTTCCCCCTAAAGCATGCTATTGTTTTCTTTGAATGCCAACATGCATCTACAGCTGGGCTATCAATCAAAGTTAAATAATGTCACAGGCCAGGAAACTGCATATTGTCAAATTCCTATATGCCGCAACAGAACTGAGGCACCTACATAAATGCCCCTCAAGGAAACCTAAAGAAAAATCAAGAAGAGGAAATCAGAAACATCCTATAGGCTATCTAGATACATACATGGATAGTATGGATTTGAAAGCTAATCATTTGTATTCTTTGTGATTGCAATTGCACGTTTTATTCAGCATAGCATTCACCACAATTGATTCATAAAAGCAAAATTGCCTAATCAATGGACTAGAAATACAGTCACTGTGAATATAAATTCTTTCCCCTTCTAATGATCCCAAGCTAATCATTTCAGCTCTTGTGGCTTGTTTTCCTGATTAAACTGGGAGAATAAAGACAACAAAAACATGTGACTCCTACATGAGCAAACTAAGCATGAAGAGTGAATATAAACCATTCAGGAAACGAAAGGGCTTGGGGGATTTGTATAATCCATTTCATGATACTAATAGTCCATGTATTAATAGGGACAAAATTTGTTACTCAAATATCAAAAAAATGACAAAAGCTATTTGCTGTAGAGTTAGGAGATCTGGGTTTAAATAGAGGCCTCTCTTAGTCACCGTACAACTTCAAGCAAGTCGTTTGCATTTTCTTGGCCTCAGTGTTCTGTTCTGTAAAGGGGTTGCCACTATGACCTAAGACAGGCAGAAAGGCTTTGTAAACCACAAAGCTTGGCGTTAGCAGTCCGCCTGATCATTTTTACCCTGCACAAGTTAGAATTGTGAACCCGCTCATGTAGCAGCACCCAAATGTCTTCCGCCAAATGCTCCCTTCTCTAGCTCAGAATGCTATTCAGTCAATAGAAAAGCTCTGCTGATGTCTTTCTCCTACTGTCTTCCTCAGGTACGAGGCAGCTCCTGGCCCCTTCTGTGCCACACTGGTCAAATCTGCTCAAATAAGTCGAAGACTCTCCTTGTCCAGCTGACTGATGGGAAGGCCAAGTGTGGATGACCAGGCCTGGCCACCAGTATGCTGGACGCCCCGGGAAGGGCAACCCCGGGCACAAACAGTCGGTGCGTCCCCTGGCATTCTGTGTGACGTGCCTGTGCCAGAGCCTGCAATGGCAGCATGGAAAGAGGGAAAGGGTGGAGGAGGCCTTTTACAGCTTGTTAAGGTGTGAGTCCTGCCAGCTCACTGTTGGCTTATTTTGTGTTTTTTTTTTAAAGCAAAAAACAAATCACAGATCCCAATCTGAGGACCAACCCCTCCCCTGGGCTGCACCAGCAAGTCTCCAAGACACCTTCCTCCTTCACTCTTTCTCCCTGCCGAGTCACCCTAAGTCAGAACAGCATGAGTCACTCTCCTCGGGGGACTCTAAGACGCTTCGAGTAGCTCCCAGCGACGGTCGGGGTTCCACAGCTGTCAAGCTGGCTGCTGGGAGTTTGTTCGGTCTTGCTGAGGCGATCGGGCCCTTGCTGGCAGGAGGGACAACCACATCAGGGACAAGGAAGGTGAAGCCAGGGCACGTTTCCAGACACCACCCTCTCCTCCACGCTCGGGCCAAGCCTGCCCTGACACTCAGGTGGGGAGCAGGCCTCCCTCCAGGCCCCGCCAGCAGCCCCTTCACACAGCGGCAGTGTTGAAGAGAGCCCCTGGATGTGGGCAACGCCTCGGGCCCGCTCCAGAGCCTGACGGGAAGCACAGCATCCAGTCCACACCTGCCACTCCTAACAGCCACTCCTGCTTGCGGGATTGATCCTTCTCCTGGATCCACAGGAGCCTCCTAAGTAGATGCCAATCAGCCCTGGCTGCTGGTTTGAGTATGGGCAGATCCAATCAGCGTATTCCCTTGGCCACAAGGATTGTTTCCGAAGTGAGTAAGCGAGCAGCTCGGATCCCAGCCCCCCTTATGCATGCTCTCTTTCCACTTGGATGAGAATGAGGAAGCAGACCAGCTATCTCATGATGGTGAGGGAAGCCTGACTGAAGATAACATCAGCATAGGGAAGGTAAAGCCAAGAGAATCAAAGAAAGGTGAAGTTTAAACCTTAAGTGAGTCAGACTAGAAGCCTGACCTGTCTGCAGACGTTCTACCTCTAAGAGCCTGTAAATTCTCTTTAGAATTTAAGCCTGTTTGAATAGGATTTTGTTACTTTGCATTTGAGATTATCATTATTGACAGAGGCATCCTGGTCCGGGAAGTCTAGAGGAGGACGAAAAGAAAATTTGGGAAGTGGCACAAGACTTGTCCACTAGGATGGGATACGATGGGACAGGCACTTGTTTGACTGACTTGGTGGCCAAGTCTGAATTTTGAGGTAATGGTAAGGTGCAGCATCCTTTGGCTCCAATAGTCTCATCTGAGCAAGTGGCTGGCACCACAGAGCCCAAGATGAGGTAGCAGAGTCTCAACAGACAGGCATAGCATGGCAACAGGGAACCCAGGTTATAAAGCCATCATCGAGGAGATATTGGGAAGGAAACCAGGCAGCAGAGTCCTCACTGCTGGACGAGGGCTCAAGGTAGGTCTCCAGTCCTAAAGGGAGCCCAAGGTGGTGGGTAGGGCAACCAGGTAGAGCTTAGGGGTAGGGATCAACATATGGCCAACATGGGTCAAGAAAGGGAGGGAGTAGCTGAGTGCTGTGCCCTGGGGGCCATGGAGCTACCCAGAAGCCTTCTCTAGGGGCAAGGGTCCTTCACTTGGATAGGGAAAGAGACTTAGGAAGTCCCATGGAAACTCAGTGGTGCAAGGTGATTCTGGGGCCAGGAGAGGCAATCAAAAGTCCTTCTTCATGCCTGTCTTGGTTTGGAAAGTGGGGTAAATGTGAGCCTTCATTGTGGAATCTGGGAGCCCAATGTGGAGGTTTCAGGGCCTCCACCTCCCATGATCATCTCTGCTCTGCAGCCCACTTAGTCCCTATCTCCCAACAGAGTGGGCTTGTCTTCCCAACACCTCCACTGTATTTATATGGCTCAAGGTAAATGAAGTGCCCTGTGTTAATAATCCCACATTATATCTTCAGCACACATTGCAATGAGACATTCTTATTTGTATTGGCTCCCTATTCAATACCGTAAGTATCTTAGTAGCACAAGTACTTCTACGCTCTTGTTGGATCTACCCGAAGGAATCAGCCTCCTTAGATTTCTGTATTCAGATGTCTTTGTCTCCTGGGGCCTTCCTATGGGAACCAGAATAACGGGCTGCCTGCCTGGCAGGGTCTCCAGGCAGCTTTGCCCTCTTGGCTGCTGCTGTTGACCCATGGTAATCCTGAGCAAAGCATTTCTACAAGGCAGTGTAGAAATGTGACACAGTGACTTACACTACATCGAAGTCATGAAGACCAGCTCCCAGGTAAGGCTGTTACCTTAATGAGCTTGGGATTTGGAAGAACAGTCTTGGATAAATAACCTTACCATGGGAAATAAGAATTGAGAGAAATGGATATTTTTCTGGGTAGAAAAAAGTACATCACTGGAGTTTTTCAGATATCGGTCTAGGTCTTAATACTTCTTTAAATTATATATAAAAGGAAGTAACTACCTAACCTCATGACTAAGGTAAAGCTTCTCTGGTTAGGTAGTGAAATCTCCAGTTAAAAGTAAAAGTCAGCATTTTACATTCTTTTACAGTACATTTTCATATTCACAATCCTATAATGTAAGCATTATTACCGCCATACCTGTGGTGAGGTATATGCATATTTAGTTACGTCAGAATAAAAGAGGCCCTAGCCAAAGCTGAAAGCATATTCAGACTTCTCCAGACCAACCTCCCTGGCTCCTAGTACGTGGTGGCCTTCCTTTGTCCTCTCCCCAGGCCAAAGAGGGACCAGAGCTCCCCACAGTAGAGTTTGCCAAAGCGTGGGCAGAAAAGAACCATACAGACTCTCAGCTGAGGCCTGAGGGCAGAGTTTGGGCTGGCAAGCCATCCCAGTAGATGGGGTGGTGGTGATGATGGAAGGTTCCAAGTAGCAAGGAGTGGGATTTGGATAGAGAGCCCTGAATAGGAGAGGACTTCGATAGGCACTGAAAGGAGGAAAATCAGAGAGAATCCCTCCTTATACACCTGAGTGGGGAAGAGTGACTGAGGTTAAGTCATCCTCCCAGCCCCTGAAGTTTCCTGCTTTAGATTAAGACCCTGCTTTGTTAGGTGACAGTCCCAAAGTGACATATTAGTCATTTAGCCCTCACAAAAATCTTCAGGAATAGGTGCTGCTATTATTCCCATTCCACAGATTAGGAGACTGAGGTTCAGAGACACCAAGTACATACCCAAAGACACATAGGGCATTAGCTTTCTGGGGCTGCCATAACAAAGGACCACACACTGGGTGGCTGAAAATAAAATTTATTTTCTCACAGTTTGGGAGACTAGAAGTCTGAAATCAAGGTGTGGGCAAGTGGGATCCTTCTGGAGGCTCTCGGGGAGAACCTGCTCCATGCCTCTCTCCCAGCTTCTGGTAGGTCCCAGCAGTCCTTGGTATACCTTGGCTTATAGATGCATCTCTTCGGCCTCTGCCTCCATCATCCCATGGCCTTATCCCCTTTGTGTCACTGTGTCCAATTTTGCTTTTCTTATAAGGATACCTGTCATCAGATTAGGTGTGACCTCACCTTAGCTTGATGACATCTGCAAACACCCAGTTTCCACATAAGGTCATTTTTACAGGCACTGAGGTTAGGACTTGAACATATCTTTTGGGGAGACACAACTCAACACACAACACATAGCTAATTTGTGTGTGCATGTTGGGTGTGGGGGTGGTAGTGTCCAGAATCTTGAATTGAGGCAGTTGTGCTATTAGCCATGACACTGTTCTACCACCACTGACCAGAATCTGTCAAGAAAAGAACTGCTGCTGTGACCTGCTGCCAACCGTCTTCTAAGACCACTCGCAAAGCTGTCAGGTGACTCATACCTCTCTCTCCCTCTCTCCCTCTGCCATCTTCTTTACCCTCCCATGCCAGAAGGTGGAAGACCAGAGTGAGAGCAGCGGCACCCACTTGTGGTTCAACAACCCAAAGCCAATGTTACTGCTGCCATGGACCCACTTTATGGTGAGCCACCCCTGACTAGAACCTGCGTCCCACCTGTTTCTGTTGAGCCCTCTTAGTCCCTTGACCTATATAGTATCCCAGGGTACATCACCCTTCCGGTTCCTTCTGATTTGGACTCTGGTGTGGTTATTTAGCATATGCACCCTGGCGGTATCTTTCCAATTTTTCTGAGTCCGTCCACTTGGACCTTCTTTCCTGCGCATTTCCTTCCTGCAGCCCCTGTAGGATAACCATACTTGTTGAACATCTCAGGATGCAGCAGACACAAGCTTAGTCCTGCTCCTCCCCATCCCTACCGATGGGCCCTGCTTTCGACCCTCTGTGTGGTCCTCCTTGGCTTTCTCTCTCCAGCTAGACTGACTGTTTCCATTGAATCTTATAACTGCATTTATCATGGCTCTTTTCTTGTTGTTTCTGCTTTTCCACCATACTTCTCTTGTTGAGATTAGAGACTGAATTTTTCCATTTAACAGATATTTACTGAGAAAGTTCAACATGCAGCCTGTCTTTACAACACTGGGGGATGCTTTGCCCTCCTTATAGAGTTTATACTCTGAGGCATTCAGGGATTGGGATGAGGGGGGCAAAAATTTATAAACAAGGACACAGATACAATTTCAGAGGGGGAAAAATGCAAGGAGGAAAAATAAAATGGGAATGGGGACTACCGAGTAGGGGACAGACTGGTGTGGCTCCTTTTTATAGGCCATTTGGCAGGCTGCCTAATGGCCCTCCAGAGATGTCCATGCCCTCATCCCTGGAAACTGTGACTATGCTGTGTTACTGGTGAAGGAGACTTTAAATATGTGGTGAAGTTAAGGATTTTGAGATGAGGAGATGATTCTGGATTACCAAGCTGGGTCCAATGTGATTATAATGAAAAGGATTAAAAGGAAGGCAGGAGGAGCTGTGAAGAAGGAAGCAAGAGACTGGAGTGATTCGAGAAAGGGCCCAGGAGCCAAGGAATGCAGGCAGCCTCTAGAAGCTGGAAAAGGCAAGAAACGGATTCTTCCCTGCTACCTCCTGGAGGAGCATGGTCCTGATAAGCACCTTGATATTAGACTTCTGTCTAGAACTACAAGATCAGAAATAGCATACATTTCTGTTGTATTAAGGCCTCAAATTTGTGGTCATCTGTGACAGCAGCAGTAGGAAACTAACACAGGGTGGTCAGGAATGACCCCCTGATAAGAGGACAATGGAGCAGAGACCTGGAGGCAGAGCTTAGGAAGGTCAAGGACTAGCCAGTGTCCGAGGCTGAAGCTGGAAGAAGTGGCCAGGAAGTTCCATCGAAGGACTTCACGTTGGATTCTGAACCAGAGAGGAAACCAGAAGAGGGATTTGAGTGGAAGAGAAATAAGATTAAATCAACATTTCGAGGGTGAGCTCTGGTTGCTGAGTTGAAAATGAACTGCAGGGGGCAAGGGCAGAAGCTGGAAGAACAGTCAGGAAGCTTTTGCAATACTTGAGACAAGAGATGATGGTGGCTTTGACCAGGTGGTGAGAGATGGTCAGATCCTGAGTGTATTGAAGGTAGAGCCAAGAGGATTGGCTGACAGCCTGGCTGGAAGGTTTGTGAGGAAAAAACAAAGCCAAAGACCACTCCAAGTCCTATGGCCTGAGTAACTAGAAGATGGAGTTGCCATTGAGTGAGATGGGGAAGACTGAGAGAGGGAGATTGTGGGGGGGGGCAGATCAGGAGTTCAGTTTTGGGTATATTAAATTTGAGATGCCAATTAGATATTCAAGGGAACCTGTTGAGTAGGCCACAAGCCTAGCATTCAGGGGAAGAGGTCTAGGCTAGAGAGATAAATTTGGGTATCAGTATATTATTTTAAAGCTACAATTCTGGATGAGATTACTGGGGAGTAAGCATAGACAGAGAAAATGTGTGGGCTGAGGAAGGAGCTTCGAGGCACTCTAGCAAGTAGAGGTCAGTGAGGTGAGGAGGGAGCAGTGAAGGAGACTGAGAAGGGATGGCCAGAGAGGTGGGAGAAGAACCAATAAAGTGGTTTCTGGAAGCCAACCAAAGAAACTTTTCCACAACTATCTCACTCCAGCCCTCAGCCCAGTACCGCAGGGCAATGTACCTAAATTTAACAAGAACTAATTGTGCGCCAGGCTTTATGGTATGCGTGTTGCATGCCCCTGTCAATTCATCCCCTCAACAACTCCATAAGGTAAATGCTATCCTTAATCCATTTCACAGATAATTAAAATGAGATCACGAGGTTAAATATTAAGATTAGAAAGACGTGGAGCTGGAATTCACTTTCAAGCAGTGGCAGTCCAGGGCCCACATTCTTTCCCATCAGTTAGGTTTGTGGAGGGAATGAATAGGTGAGCTGATGAATGAATGAATGACATGACCAGATGTGGATGATCCTCATGAAATGTTTCTGCTCTAATCTCTCAATCTTGTACATGCTATCTCTTTTTCTTAACTGCTCGCCGATTCCTCTCCTCCATGGAGAGTTTTAACCTAAGTGGATCGAAGTCCTTGAACCTCAGGAGACACGGTGCAGGTGACAAGATCCCTGATCTCAGAGTCTGGTCACCTGGCCTGGGATGAGGCTCGGTCAACATTTGTCTCTGAGACCTTTGGATAAGTCCCTTCCAGTGATGCAAATCTGTGGCTTTCAAGCTCAACTGCGTATGACCTCTGCCGGCTTACTTAGGGATCTAGTGACCCCTGTGCAGAGAAGTGTGATTCACAAGAAAATAAAACCATTCTTCACAAATCCAACACTTTTACCAAGGTCAGAGTTCGATGAAGGTGTTCTTTCCTTTGCATCGTACATTTTTATTGATTATTGAAATAAAGCTTTGAAAAAGCTCAATATGCTGGGCTATATCCTCTCACACACACTCTCCCCATCTGCCACCAATCATACAGATACTTTCATCCTAGCTTTTAAGCCATAAATAGACTGAGGGTAGACTATCTTGGTGGGGTTATAGGTAAGCTGGCTCATTAATAAATGTATCTGAGCATAGAGCTTTTTTGCAATAAAAAAAATGTTCATTTTCTTTATCTGTAGTCTGTATTTTTATTTCCGGTAGAGATATACACCCCTCAAGAGAATGATAAACTTCACGAATCATCTGGTTCTATCTTTTCACCCAGTGGGGGCCGGACAGCTTCTTTGATGACAGCAGGGGGCGCCCACTTCTCCACTGTTTCAAAAGCTGTTTGTTATGACCCCTTTCATAGAACTGAGAGTCCTTATTTCATGAAGAGTGCGCCCAAATACCTAATAATCACATATATACCCGGTGCTTTCTTGGGTCTGGTTGATCCATGAAAAATCTAAAAACCTGTCATAGAGATTGTCCAATTTGGTTTATTGCGGCTAACCCTCTGAGGGAAGTATATGGTAAAAAAAAAAAAATGTGTTTGTTTTAAAAAAAATAGTTGTGAAACAGACACAAATGTTAATTGAATTACCTTCGATGACCACATAAGGCCCCCAAACATATGGAGATTATCAAACCTTTAGTACTTGGCTTTGTGTATTTGAGAACTTTGGACGATTCTGAGGTGTGCTTTCGTAAAAACTTGGATTTGTATCTCACAGCACAGATCTCTTTTAAAGATCTTTGTAAAAAAAAAGTAGAGAGCAGGACTGACAACACCGCTGTTAGGTCAAGATGAACAGTCAGAGGAAAAGAGCAAAAAGAACTTCATAGGAATCACATCTCAATCTGAAAAGGCTTCTAGGTTCCCAGACAAAATATATAAGGAGTGGACTGTTTTGTGATTTCCACCTCAAGCATCTAAAGTGGTTTGGTTGCCTATTATCTGCAAAGAAAAATATGTTGGCAAGGTTGTGTCTAAGTAGTCTCAAGCCTCAAGCAATACTATTTTTTTGGCCTCCCCATCAATCTACCAAGATAACTTTTAAACAATGATTTAAACTATTACACAACACAATCTGCGCTGAAGTTCCTGCTTGTGATACCACCCCCAGCTCCCCCATTCCAAGGTCTGTGATGATGAGTCATTTTAATGTCGTTTTCTTAAAAGACAGGGGCCATTCTGCTTACTTTTTGGAGATATCACTGCAGAATATTAAGTTGAGTAATTGATAAAAATTAGAACTGGGTGAAAACTCAAGTGCCTGAAAGTACTAAGATCAGAGAAAAGCATGTTTTCCTTCTAAATTAAAGTACCTTCGATAAAAAGTCAACTCCCTTTTACACATTTAAAAAAATACTTTACCTGACTTGGTAATACTCATATAGGCAGGCCCCGAGGTTTAACAAATAAGTGCTTATTATCACCGTGCACCAGTGTGCTTTCTGCTAACAGATAGATCCCCCTTAAAACGTGTGTTTACTCCACCAGCATGGAACAGTCGCCTTAAAAAAAAAAAAAAAAAAAAAAAAAAAAAAGGTCAGCACTGTGATTTCCAAAAAGGGAGTGACATTTGGGACAGCTCTTGTCATGTGCCACCTCCAACTTTGCAGATCCACCCCAGTACCCCTGCAGGCGGCAGGCACGGCTGTTGCTGACGCGCATTTGATCTTTTCTGGGCAACGGAGGGCTCGCTACCCCCTGAGCCGCACAGCACGCTCCCCCTCTGCCCCTCGCGCAGCAGGAGCCAGGCCTTTGGCTTTATTTGGCTCCTCCCCGGGCAACCCGTGCAGATGAGGCGGCGGGGGCCGGGCCCACCGGCACCGGCGCGCACACTCGCACATTCCTCCCTGGGAAGGCCGGGCGGGGGGCGCGGGGGGACGAGGCTCCGCGCGGGGCCGCGTCTCCCCTCTAATTATAGCCGCGGCAGCTGGGGCCCTGGCGGGGCCTGGCGCGCGGGGCCAGGCCGGGGCCTGGCGGCGGGCGGGGAGCGCTCCGAGCAGGCAGGGCCAGGCGCGCCGAGGCCACTTCCGGCCGGGCCGCCCGCCGCGCCTCCTCCCCCGCCCGGGGCTGCCACGGCGCGGCCACCTGCTGCTCGGGCCGCTGCTCCACGCGGCTCCCACCGCTCAGGGCGGCGGTGCGGGGCGTCTCCCGACCTGCCCCGGGCGCGCGGGAACGCGGCGCTCCCTCGGGCCCGGGCCCGGGGCGGGGCCTGTGCGGCGCGCGGCAGCGGGGTGGGTGTTCCGGGTGGTGCGAGGCCGGGGAGCAGTTCTAGAATAAATAAATACCGGCGCGGAGTGAGTCAGCGTGGCCCGCTGGAAACCACAGCAGGGTGAAAGGCGTGTCCGCGAGCGGCCGGAGGGCCAGGAGCCCCCTCTCCTCTCCTCCCCTTGGCAAGGACGTAGGCGGTTTTATTATTATTTTTAAAAACGCTGTTCCGAAGAGTAAAAAGGAAAACTACAATTTGACAATTTTGACCTAGCCCCGGGTTTTTAAACCTATTTGTATGAAGATAACGGGGTCCCACGGCCCTTTCATGCATGATGGCTGCCCGAGCTGCAGGCTGGGCCTGATGACCTCACTGTGCAAAAGCAGCTTGGACTGTTAGGTTCCTATGTGAGAATCTTCCCGGGGCTCCAGATAGAAGTTCTAGAAAGAGACTCGATTCTCCATGGACAAACTTAACCTTAACTCCATTTTCTAATCCCCTGGGAGGAAACCAACTCATGGTTAACTTTTGTAAATACGGTACTCTTAACCAAGCACGCTGTGCCATTCCCTGCCCGTGGCACCGATTTTAAGCCCCACAAAAGCTGGGGCCTACACTCCGCTGTTCAAAGCTTCGCTGTTCAAAGCTTCGAATGCTGTGCCTACTTAGTAGGTGTTAAATAACAGCAACAGCCCATGTGGCGCTTATTAAGAGAATGTGTCCAAAACTTCTCTAATGACTGTGACCTTCCTGTGAAATTCTGATTTCAATTGTATATGGGGAACAATAAATCTTTATCTTTTATCACCCTAAAGAGCTAATTGAATTGCTGTTTCCAGAGAGAATGAACAAAATGGGGGTAACAAGCTTTAGCCTGGGTTGAGGCGCCAAGCAGCCCTTTTTTTTGTTTTGCAGCTCACATGCCCAGTCTTTCAGGCTCTGGGGAACTTGGAAGGCCAGGCTAAGGTTGTGTGTAAATGCTGATTTACTCAGAACGAGACAATCCCTACTGGCACATGTTACTTTTCTGCAGCACCCTTACTAGTAGAGCAAATATTTTAAATCATACAGTAAAAGAAGGTAAAGTTCAATAATTTGAAGTTCACTTTTAATAAACTCTTTTTGCACATTAAAAAATAAGTTCAGGTCCTTAGCTCAAGTGAAATGTTGTCAATGGATCCCCCCAAGACATAAATAGCCACATACACAGTTCACAATACAGTGTGTTTGAACTGTCATAGTAAAGACGTTTTCTAAAAGGCAAAGAAATTTGCAATGACCTAAAATTTTACTTATGAAATTGCTCGCAGAGTGCAGCACCACAGTTCATTTGTCAGGCACCATGCCTGTCCCTAATGGGCACCTGCACGTTTACTAAGCGTAACCATATACAAAATGAAATCATACTAATTGCTAAGTAAAAGTGGTAAATGATGGGGTGTATAGATCATAGAACAGTCCATCTCCCCAAAACATGAACTATATTTAGAGAGATTCAAATGTGAAGTTCTTACCCTAGATAGGATGTCTTATCTCAGCACCAAGGGCTTCTGCTGACTTGCTGAAGGAGGCTCTTAGATTATGCAATCTAACTTCTAAGTCCCATTCAAAGGGCGAGCAAAACCAGTGCAGCGCAGCAGCTTACCACTTAAACTGGTCTCCAGACCTTGTCTTGCTCTCCTAGATGATTTCCATGGTTGATTTTGTGATAATGTACTATAACCAATACATTTATACTTATTTTACTTGCATTGAAGATGTATATATCATGATTTTGAGCTAGTGAGAGTTTTAAATGGCTAGTCTACTTTTTTTCAGAGCAACATTCACAACTGTATTATAGAAGAAACTGTTTACATCATTCTAATAGGGTTGCTCTCATCAGGAAATGTTACTCAATTGTTTTTCAGATTCAAAAGGAAAAACAGCTTTTTAGATACAAAAGGGATTCTAAATAATGTATCCTTTTCTATAGCTTGTATAGATTTTTTTATGCTGCTTAGTGCCAGGCAGAGATGTACAATACCCTGTGATAAAAACTAGTGCAAATAAAATTTCAGTCTAAAATCCTTTGTTTTAAAAGATAAGCTACCTCAAATTAGCAAAGCAAAGGAAAACTTTTAAATCAAGCATTTTAAGCAAAGTTGTTTTGACATGGGGAGGGTGCAAGTAACAGACTGATGAGTTAAAAGTTCACCATTGAATTTCCTATACATTAATCTGTTTATGGAAAATAGGGAGTGTGGGGCTATCCCTGACTGATTATGGACTTACCTGTGGATTAACAGAGAAATCCACAGATCAGCCATAAATCCAGCCATTATCCATCTTCCAACCTCTTAAGTAATTTACAAATGGGCTTATTTGTCTATTTTTTGTTCCTGTTAAATTACACTGAGGGTTGATAAAGGGAGGAAAATGCAGGCTGGCAACAGCTCTAGATAACTGATTATCTAGGAAGTCACACCCTTCATTTTTACCTGATTATATATAACACTACTGGTGTCAGAAGGTTAACCGGTGGCACTGATGGAGTTAAAACACCCCCTCCTCATTTCTAGAACCCCACATGATGAAGGAGGTAAATATGTACTCCATTCATTGGTACCTTCTGACCTTGGTCTGTGACAGAGGAAAGGCGTGTCTCCTCACACTGCCCCCTATGTTCAAAGGCAAGTGAATGAGGGTGACTCAGGACTTCTAGTGGCCTACATGAGACTCAACATTTTTCTGAATGATTCCACGCAGACTCTTAGGAATCAGGAAGAGAAACATTTTACTCTTCAGTAACCAAATAAAACCATCTATAAATCACATGCAAAACAACTTTGAGTAATGAGGGACTTAAAAGTCTAGGGATTGAGAAAGGAGTTCCATATTTTCCCTTTAACTTTTTCTCCCTTTGGGGAATAAACAAAGACATCTGTCACATCAAGAGTCTGATTTTTTTTTTTTTTTAAACTGAAAAACTGAATGCAATCATTAAAGTTTATCTTTGGAAAAAGCTTCTGAAATTTTAGAACATGTTTTCTGCAAACTGCAGTATTTTAAATCTCACTAAGAATAGACCTTAACATTTTTAAAACAAAAATTGATTAGTAGTTAACCTAGTTTATTTTTAACTCTATTAAATGAAAAATTGTTATATATTATAATCTGTAACTAACTTGTTAGAATACTGTTTCTTGAAAACAGCTTTAAACAAGGTACTAATAGTGAAAAAATTATTAAAATATATACGGTGATGGGCTCAAGGTCATCAGACCATCCCTAACAAAAATATATTTAAGTACACATTAACTGTGACTCTACTGTACCAGCACCACTATTTAAAACATAAAATAAATCTATGCCTATTTCATCCTCTGACTCTATTAGTTTCACAATTTCCTTTCACAGAGAAGTATGCCAAGCCATTGATCAATAGAGAGTAAAACCTGCAGACATCTAGGAAATTTCATACTAAAGATAGAAGACTGTAGTTTTACAACGGATCTTGGTGCTTCCCACCTTTTCTCTCTATAAATTTAGTTTTCAAGACATCAATAATGCTTACACATGGCTTCTTCGGCTCTCCTGTATTCCAAAGATTTTTTTTTTTTTTTTTTTTTTGTCTTTAGTGCATTTCCTATGGCCCAACATGGCTCTGATTCCAAAGCTTTCCAGAGAGCAGCTGCATGCCCTGACCGTCTTCTCGTTGTCGTATCTTCTTCTAGTCTACACTATTGCAGAATGGCTGGCTCTACTGCAACGTTGAAAAATGAACAAGTGCTTTCTGGCTGTACTTTGTTCAGCTCTTCTCTTTGTGTTTCCCCTTATCCAGTTGCCCTTTCCCCAGCCCCTAGTACTTTTTCCTACCATCAGTTGCCTTGTTGTTCCCTGTCTTTTATCTCCTGTTCTTCTCTTGTTGTTCCAGTCAAATCCCAACCCCAAACTCATTCAGTCACATCGCCACTAGTGATGAAAACAATAGCCCATTCTAGCTCACTTTAAAAAATTTAAAAAGGCCTCAGAAAATGTTCAGTGCTCCCAATTTTATTTTTATTCAATGCTAAAAATTAAAGAAAAAAAGGTTACTTTAAATCTGACAAATGACAGAACGCAGGTGATATTTCCATAGAGTGATTTTAGAATATAATAATGTTGATATCTGAGATTACACTCACTTCAGTTGACAAGGAGTATCGTCGTATATAGAAAAAGTATCACCTTCAACTTAAAAAAAAAAAAAAAAAAAAAAGTAAAGGTTAAAAGGTGGCACACTTTTAAAATACTTGGTGGCCAAGGAAGGGTGTATGGTAGAAGTCGTAAACCATGTATACATTCTCGTAACTTTTAATGTGAGGGCACACCAAAGACAGTGCGTCTGTTAAATTCTATAAATTGTTAAAACAAAAAAGGGAAAAGCTTCAACACCCCATCCCCTAATATTTTGAGTATTAAATGCACAGCTGAAATATTAGGATTTGAAACCCGATACTGCCCATGTACAGTAAGTAGCTGACATTTTTATCCAGCTGTGGAGAATCTCTGCACTGTCATCAGGTGCAACGAAAGATCAGCCTCAGGTCCCAATGATGTTAACATTTTAACTTCTGAGGAGAAGGCCAGGAAAGTAACCCAGATCAACACTGTCCAGCTGCAAAGACCTTCCAAGAAGGCCACCCAGGGCCAGCCAGACATGTGCAGATCTAATTTCTCAACAGCAGCAAGCTCAATATACCACCCTGAAAGCTTTTCTGATTCTCCCCCTTAAACACCAGCACAGAGAAACCAGAAGTTGTCTTTTCCACAGCTGGATAGACTTATCTAAAACAAGCAGAATGGTGCTTTATAAAATCTTTTTGGAAAGCTTATCTGTATTCAGATTGCAAAAACATACAGATAGCTACAACAAATTAGGTCAAACGGCCGATCAACTTGTAACATCTAAGAGGTTGAATTCCAGTTATGAATAAAGTGTCTAGGTACACATTATACAACAGACCATAGTAGTTGAATTCTTTACAAATGTCTTTCCGGGCATTTAAAAGTGACTCTGTTTCTGCATGTGTGCACTTACATAAGAGATCGGTCTGATCTGAGTCATATATACTCCAATTTTAAAAATGTGTAATGACAAACTGGTTAATCATGCAAGTCTGTTTGTAATATAGCAATGACCGGTAACACGAATTTGCTCAGCATTACTATTAGGTGCACTCGTTAAAAACACTATGAAAAAAATACTATATTTGGTGCAGTATCCAATTTTCAGGTGCTAATAACTTGACCACTAGAAAATATTTTGAGCAATCTAAGAATGACAGACAAAAAACATAATTACAAAAGAACCTAAAACTGGTAACAATTTATGTTTTCAAATCAAATTAGATGCTATGTTGTGCGACAATACACATAAATTTATAGTGGACCTTGCCCTGATTCAGTCTGATTATACTATATGGCCAAGTCACAAACACCTGAACATGAGGATTTAAAATAAGTTGTTCCTGTCAATGTTAAATCATAACAGCACAAAAGAAAAATCAGTATCACTGTGAAACAACTATTTCTAATAACGGATGATTTATTGGCTTAAAAAATCATCTTACTGATGCAAAAGTGATCAAGAGAAATTAGTTTTCAAAAGGCTTCTAAAAATAGTTTGGGGGGGCCTGTCTATTATGTAAAACCCTTAATTTCTTTAATTTTCACTAGGTTATCATTTCCCCCCAGAAGAACAGTATTATTCACTTGGTATTTCAACCTCATGTAAGAAGGAAATTACAGGTTTCCTCCACCCCCATTTGGGCTGTCACCGATATGCCCACGGGCAGGCCTGTGGGTGTGCGTGGCTGTTACTGTACCCTACTGTACCCAACACTCACTGGAACAGGCTGTAGGTGCTAGTACCAACGGCAATAGATGACAAACAAAACAAAACACGGAACAGAAACAACTCCAATCCTACAATCTCCAAGTTCACCTGTACTGTAACTTCTCTTGGGACTCTCCAAAGGAAACTGACAACAGCAACAACAAACAGAGCCGGAGGGTGTTTAAACAGATGAAGGGGCGCTGCAGAGCCGGGCTCTGTTCAGAGATGGCAGTGCCATGTTGCACACCCCACCACCCATTATAAAGCTTCCCATCACTGAAGCTGGGTATTATGTAACCAACTAGCATGCAGCATTGTAATCGTACAACTGATCACGTGAACAGTGAACAGCAGTTAACTTTGCCTTAAAAAAAAAACAAAAAAAAAACCCCACCTCCCCCTCACCAAAAACACACAATCCTGAAAACCTCTCAGCAGCATTTCCCAGTCACCAAGACCCCAAAAACTGAACTTTTAAGAACAAAATAGAGAGATTCAAAATCTATTTATCCTATTATTATAAGGAGGGCAATGTTTTGGGGTAAACTTGGTGATATTTCCCAGGGGCATGCCCACTTCACAACAGTGCCCCTTTCAACTCACTTCCTTTCCTTTTCCACCAGTTGGCCTCCAGCCTGAGAAAGGGGCCAGCAATAAGGAATAACAGACAGTAAGGCAATCTTACAATGTCAGAAAATGTATTTGGCTTTTTTTTTTTCTTTTTAAAGTAAGTGCATACAAATACAGCTAGAAGCATTTCTGATTTGCCAAGTGCTCTAAAAAAGCAGCGCAAGTCACAGCCTACATTGAACAGTAACTGTCACCAGGATAATAAAGCACAAAGATAGGCTAATAACATTAACAAAAGAAGAAAATGCCTTTATAAGTACATACCTTTTGTCGTCAAAAAAAAAAAAAAAAAAAAATAGAAACACAATGTATTCAAAAAAAAAAAAAATCAAAATTATACAGCCATGTTTATGAAGTCTACATTTCCCTTGTCTTGGATATATATATATATGGAGATATATATACAATTCAAGCAGTTCTAGTTAAGGGTAATCATTGGGTTTTTCTGAAACTGGAAAGTCACGAGTCTCTCTCTTTTTTCACTTTCACATCTCCAGCAAGGATGGTTGCAATCTCCCCCTGCATAAAGGCCCAGGGGACATTGGAGCCCACAAGAGGGCATTTTTCCCCACTGGGACAATAGACCTCTCCACTAGCTCCCTGCTGTTTGATGCTTTGTCTGGAGCAAGGGAAGCAGAACTTGTGCGAAGGGACGGAGGGGCACTGCACAAAGTGGGTGTCCTCCAGCCGCTCGTGGCAGAGGGTGCAGCACAGAGGGGCGCTGGCTGCCAGAGAGGAGTCCGGGAGGCTGGCAGGGTGCACTGGCTCCAGTCCTCCTGTGCCGCCTGCCCCCTGGCCGCCCACATCTCTGGGGCCCAGCCTTCTTTGGTTCATAGAGGACGGAGAGGGTGGACTGCTGCTGTTCCTCCTGGTAGTGGAGTGAACCTGGCTGGCATCTTTCGAGGCATGACTGCCCCCTGCATTGTCTGCTACTAAGATCAGGGCTGCCATGGGGGACTGGCCATTCTGGGCCGCTTCGGGCGGTGTGGTCCGGTTGGAATGAGGTGAGGCAGTGGGTGGTGGCGGAGACACAAAAGAGGATGTAGGAGTCATGGGGATCTTGAGCCCTTCCGTTGAGGTGGACAGCCAAGGCTGTGCCTCTCCGTTGATTTTGGGGGGCCCAACTTCACCTTCTGGTTCTGGAGAAGGCTTCCTTTTCCTTGCCGTTCTTGCAACTGGGTAAACAAAGAAATGGAAAGAGAGAAGGAATAAATGAACAGGCCAGAAGAGAATCTTTCTTTTTACCAAAGTGAAACAAACCTCAGTAAGGAATTTTTGGTCTCTAAACGCATGTATGTAGCAACCTGTAAGTTTCAAGTGCAGATCCCATTTGAAACACTTATGCCTATGGGGCTCTAAGATAACCTATGTATTTAAGAAGACAAATAAAACAAAGTTGCAGAAAACGGCATGTATAAAATGGCCTGCTTTTACCCTAACTGCTTTCAACTCGGTGCGTAATGACACATGCATGCGTGTACCCCAGTTTAAACCGTGCATGTGACAGTTAAGGTCCCCCGACAGGTTAAGAGGTGACGGGTGCCCTCACGCTCGCGTCCAAGAACGCGCTGGGAAAGGAAAACCCTGTGTCAGGGCCCATCAGCCCGCTCTGACTCATCTCTGTTGTGCTGCTTCAGCACAGGAACACGTTGCCACCAGCACCGGTTCCGCCTCGGGCAGAGCAGGAAGCGGGGCGTTTGTTTTGGGGGCTGGGGGGTGGGGGGGCAGGGTGAATGGAAAGCACAGCCCCTGCGCTGTGAAGGCCCCTCTCTCCCCTAGACCCACTCGCCCCGCAGCCGCCCCTACCTGCTTTAGACCCGTTGGCCCCGTTGGCCTCGAAACCCAACAACCTGCCTGCAGTCAGGGCCGGCTCCTTCTTAAACTTGCTCTCGAAGGGCCCCGAGTGGCCGTGCTGGTGCAGCGCCAGCAGCGTGTCGCGCACGGTCTTGGGCCTGTTGACCCAGTCCTGCTCGCCGGGCCCGCGGCCTTTGCCCGCGCCCTCGGCGCCCAGCTCGGCGGCGCCGGCCGCCAGGCTGTCGGCCGGGCCGCGGTGCGAGGGCGGCGGCGGCTTCTCCTTGGCCGCCGCCTCGCGCTGCTCGTGCTCCACGGCCGCGCTGCTCGACACGGACGCCGGGCGCTTGTGCGCGCCCAGCTCGGCGGGCGGCGCCGGGCCCAGGCCCGCGGCGGAGCCCCCG
>JAKSZT010026446.1:4387145-4476774 GCA_026826555.1 Tolypeutes matacus
CGGGGGAGGCTCAGCCCGAGCGGCGGGGCATGCCGCGCCGAGGCGGCGGCGGCCGGGGCGCGTGGAGTCCGGTCGCGGCGCGGGCGGCCGGGGCGCTCGGGCGCTCACTCACAACTGCTGCCGTCGCCGCTCGGCCCGCGCGGGCGTCCGCGCTCGGCCCGCTTCAGCTCCGCCGCCACCGACGCCGCCGCTGCTGCTGCTGCTGCCGCCGCCGCCGCGGCCGCTCCACTTCTACCGACTTGATTCTTCGACAGCCTCGCACGGCGCCTGCGCGCTGCGCCCCCTCCCCTCGCGCGCGCGCCCTCGGCTCGCGCCCTCGCGCGCGTCCCCCTCCCGCCCCGCGCGGCGCTCGGGGAACCGGTGCCAGGAGCTGGGGCGCTGGGAGGAGGACCCGCTCCCCGCGCGGGCGCTCGCCCGTCAGCCGCGGCGGCCGGGAGGGAGGAGCGGGAAGGCTTTCGGCGGCGAATGGCTGCAAGTGGCGTTTGTCTTCTCGTCCGCTCCCCCCGCTCCCCGCCCGCCAGTCAGCGCTTCCTTTCCACCCCGTCCTGATGTCGTTCTGGGTCAAGCCGTGCTAAAAGCGTGTTTGTGGGTGTGTGTAAGCGAGGCCACTTGGTAACTTGGTTCCTGCCGGTAACCTGTGCGGGATGGAGACTTTCAGTCTAGCGTGCTTTACGCGGTGGTTTGTTTTTTAATTTGAGTTCGACTTGAAGTCTGAATGGAGGACGCGTAGTCCCGAAGCCACGGGAGCATTTTAACAGGCGTTTGCCCTTTTCTTTTGTCTCGGGAAGAGCTACCCGCACCACGTGGCCTTCCTAAGTCTTCCCTACACCGTAATGTTTTCCAAACACTTGACGGGGCTAAAGTGCCTCGGGTCGGCCCGTGGGTTTTTCGCGAAGTCCTTCTGGGAAGGGAAAGGAAGCGCCGCACTAATCTCGTTTCTGGGGCAGCTGAGGCAGGAGCCCAGCCCGCGGGCGCCTTCCCTCCTCTCGGCCGCCTGACGCTAGCCCTTCCTTCCTCCCCCGGCCACCGAGCTCGCTGGCGCTCGGCGCCCGCACGGAAAGGCGAGGGGAGGCGCGCGTGGCAGCGCTGCGGGCCGGGCGGGGCGCGCCGGCCGCCTTATGTAGGTTAGAGCGGGGCCAGGGGGGCGCCGTGACGTGCGCGCCGCGGCCCATGTGCCGCCGCCGCCGAGTGCGCATGCTCCGCACGGACGTGACTCTATGCAAATGGCACTTGCAGCCTCATTAACCGAAATGCACATTCCAGGGATCCGGGGAAACAGAGCGCGATCTATAGCCAGCGCGGCCGCGTCAGCGCGCAGGCCCCGCCCCGCGCCTGCTATTTCTGGGCCTGCAGGCCCCTCCCTCAGCCCTGCCAAGCTTTCACTCGAGGCGGGGAGGGGCGCGAGGGCTGTGGGTGGGAGGCCGCGGCGGGGGCCCGCGGGCTCGGCACAGGGGCCGGGGGCCGCCCCTCCGAGGAGGCGGACGGGCCGGGGCTGGCCTGGCGGCCGCACAGCCGCCTGTCGGGGAGGGGCGGGTGCGGGCCGCCGCGAGGCGCTCGCTCGCGGCCGTCCTGGGGGGCGGGCGGCCCTGTGCGGGGCTCGAGGTCGAGGCCAGCGCCTCCCGCCTCAGGGGCCAGCCCGCCTGGCGCGAAGGGGGCCTGCGGCTGCAGCCCGGGCAGCGAGCGCGGTTGTCTGCAGCTGTCGCAGCTCTGTCGATTCTGCCCCGGCGGAATTGGACACTCGAGTTTCACACTTTTATCGGGAGGAGAAGCCGATTTTTCTGGGAAATCACTTTTGGCTGGTGTTCAGCCTTCCTGACTAATAGACGCGGGCTTAGTCACTCTCTCAGTTGGGATTTTCTCCCTGCAGCTCGGAGGGGCCGCCTCTGGAGCCTCTCTGGTTGGGAACCCAGGCCCACATCTTTCCCTTCCAGTGGAATGAGCTGGCTAAGTGGGAGAGGAACAGGGCACTAATTACATGCTCTTGCCTACAACTGGATTGGTAGAGAGAGAGAGGAAAAAATCCTGCTGACGTTTCTCCTGTTGCTATTGAAAATGCCAGGTTGCTCGAAAGGATTAACCACGAGGAAGAGGAAAAACACCCCTCAGAGAAGCAGTGTAGGGAGCTGCTTAGAGCATATGAAAGAAAGGGGGGAAAAAAACAAAAACAACTGCTCGAAAATGGCACGGAAAATGCAATGCCAGACCTAAATGTTTGCACAGGCTAACCCTGAATAAATCTTCTGGGGGATTTCCAGAGAAGAAGGGTGCCCGCCTCAAAGGGCTCCCAGGGTGTCCCCGGATCCCGCCCTGCAGCTGCAATCCCTGCCTCGACCCTCTCGTACGCTGGGAGACCCGGGAGCCTGCCTGGATCCCTCCCGAGAGCTGCTGGCGCGAGTGGCGTTGGTCCCTCCGGGCGCCTGGCTGTGGGGGCAGCGCACCTCCTCCAGGGCCTGTGCCTCCAGGACCCCTCTGGGCCAAGACCTTATGTCAGTCATTCCGACCTGTGACTTGGCCCAAGGAGCCCCGGCACAAAGGGGATGCGGCCCAGTCATTGTGCTGCAAAGAGATTAGCTGTCTCAACGCCCCCGAGAGATCGCCCCACTCTCAGAAGAAAACGCAATTCGCCATTAGAGCCATCACTGGCGGGCACCGCGATGAACTCCAGGGAGAGCCTACGGCTCCACCCCAAAACAGAAATACTCAAATACACGTTCAGCCTTGACGGATTCTAAGGAAGAATCTTTGTAGAACAGAGCTTCTGCAAAAGAAGAGCATTTCCTTTTTTATTTTACACTGCCCGTTTAATGTCGAAACCGCGTTGTTGTAACTTCCCTAATGAAATGCCCGCTGGAAAATGGAAAGGCTATTTTTAGTTCTGGGCTTCCCTGCCCTAAAAGGATCCGGGATTGGGAGGGTTAAGGCTGGCTCTGGATCCAGGGCAGCAATTCCTTATACCGTATCAAAAGTCTTTCATGCTGCCTGGTCTTTCCTGTAGCATTGAAGCAGCTCTATCGATGTATGCTAAGTAAACATAGCTTTGTTTTTGTCTTCCACCCACCGCCCTCCCTCCTGGCGCAGACTGGCGTTGGATCCCTTCCAGAGCCGCTGCTGCAGCAGTTACCGCCACCGCCTCCACGCACAGGAGCAGGGTTTCTAGGGTGAGGCAATGCGTCTGCAATTCGCAGAGACAAGGCAGGAATTGTAATTGTACCGCATCATGTGATGCCTTATGAAAGAGGAAGTTGGTATGTTTTAGTCACGTAGACTCTGCCCTCTTGCTTAAGGTTCCAGGTCCTCGCAGAAGAGAATTCTCATCATCTTTGCCACTCGGAGTCAGGGTTACCGGGTTGGATGCAGTGTGCTCTTACACATTGGTACGTGGACAGGCAGGCAGATGCAGCGTGTTTGTGAGGCAGTGGCTTGAGGCTGGCTTTTAACTAGAACACGAAAGTGCTGCCATTTCTCTTAAGAACTAAAGGAAGTCTTACTAGGGAGAATACTGCTGAGACAAGAAGAAGCAAAAGTTCTTTCCAGCACTAATTTCTAAGATTTTTTTTTTTTTTCTTCTGATTCAATCCCAGTTTAGGAGCAAAAGAAAAGCCATTCAGCACAATACTGTCAAAAAGCAGGAGTAAAGGAAGTGGAGAGGCAAGCAAATCCAAGGGAGGAGTTGTAAGGGAGAGCTCAATAGGTAGAACAAATCTGACCCACCCCACCCCACACCACCAGACACACACTGTGCTTTATTTACATGGGTTTCCACTGTCTTAAAATTAAACACCTAAATTCTGAACCCAGTTGCCCAAGCTTTTTCCAGTTGAGACACTCTGGTTAACACACTGCAACCCTGTCCTGACAGCTTACAGGGCAGTGTAAAGAAATGTTCTTACCAAAGGACCCTAATGGAATTCTGCCCTCAGGTCAGGCAGCTGTGGGAGGGGTGCAACCACGTGCCCCCTGCACTGGGTGGGTGCTGTCCAGGAGATGGTATTCCAGGGATTGCTGAGTTTGTGGGTTTTGCCCACGAGAGGTAGAATCATAGCCTCTCTCTTTAGAATGCAGCTTCTATTAATAACAGGATGTTGCAACCAATTAAAGCTCTGACCGTAGGGTATTTGAAGGAGAAAAAAAAAAAATACAGCCACTTGTCATCTGGATTTCTGTGGACACCATCCTAGGCTCCTTGTACTTGGACAAAAGTACCGTAAGACTAGAAGTACACTAGTCATATTTGGGGCTTTTTCCATTAAAAGTTACAAATACATATTTGAACATATTTGTTTATATGGATACAGCTACACATACTATGGAGATTCTTGGCATAAACGGACCTCTGTAATGTGCATGAGAGACTTCTAAGTAATGGGTTTTATGAGACAGTTCTGGTTATCAAATTGCAGGTAGACTTTTTAGAAATACCTCCCTTCTGTTTGACCTTTCCCTGTAGCCTACCTCCCCTGTGCACAGAGAGCATTTGGATATTAAAAAGACTTTTGCATGTGGAGGAGATAAACTCTCTGTGGAGGGTCTAAGAGTCGAGCCAAATAAAATTGCAAGAGCTCTTAATCACCCACACATTAGACACAGAAGCTGTTAGTCACCAGTCTATGTGTAAACATATGTACAGGCCCCTATTTAGAGCAAAATTTGGGGTCTTGAGGTAGGCTAACTACTTACTGTGTCAGAATTTAAAGAGCTGAGTGAAAAACACAAAGGAGAGATTGAGGTCACACCCTCGCTCCGTCTGCAAGGAAATTTGTAGAACTGGAAGAGATTTAACAGCCGTTTGATGCCAGAGCTCTCCTATTGACTTTTTGGAAAGAGAGTGATGAAATGTACTTTTCTGGAATAATATCTGGATGTAGCTTTAACTAATATTTAAGATATGCAGTAAAAACTTTTAAAGGAGATTAGTAGGAAGTTACTGACAAAACAGTGAACTAACTTCACAGAAATGGTTTGAAAAAATTTAAATGGTAAATTTCCCCTTATTAGCTTTCCTACCTAAAAACTTGTTTCCTACATGCACATTCAGCAGAAAGGGAACTGAAAAAAATAGAATGATGTAACAATTCTAAAAGGTTAAGAATAGCAGGATAGCATTTTATTTACTGCACCTTTCATGTGGACATTTAAAAATATATTTCAAACATAAATTCACAACCTAATAGCAATCTCTCCTTAAAAAAAAAAAAATCAGAAACGGAAACTCTGAAGAATTAAAAGATTAAGTGATTTGCCTAAAATAACACAAAGTGAGTGCCAGGACTGAAATCCAGCTAATAGTCCCGCTATCTAATAATATAGTCTAGAACATTCTATTTGCATTTTAAAAAAAATCGTGTAAGCACAATTTAGAGGCCCAGCCAAATTGACTTCTCCTAAGTGTTAAGATTTGTTTATCTGTATCCATATTTATAAAGAAAAAGAGAACTCCAATGTAATTCATGAGACACTTAATTCAAAGAAAACAAACATTCACAACAGATGGAGGGAGGTGGTAGATGTGAGGGACAGTTGCCACAATGCTACGTCTAGAGTGAGACTCCGTAAGTGGCAAACAATTTTGTGCTGGTCTTTATGACCCTTACATAAAAATTCATGTTGGTGTTAGCATAAAGAATTCATTTCTGGGATTGAATTGGGTGGTGAAGTGGTTTAGCACTCACCAAACCAGAATACTATACCTCATATTTCTTTAAAAATCAAGACAAAAAACTTATGAAATCATTTAATTCCTCCAATCCTCACTACTTTGCACTCAGACAAATAAATAAATACAAAGGACTACAGGACACTGAAAAGAAGAAAATATGAAGCCACATATTTCATATGAATTTCATAGTTATAAAAGGGCTGCAGGAGGCAAAACCATCATGACTTATTCAAATAAGCTTTCATTGTAATTGATTGTATTTCTTATGAAGTGCCAGTTAGCTGCTATTAACCAGAGTGACTTTCTCTTGAGAAGATGAAAACGTATTCTGCAAAAGGATGACAATCGTGAGGAAAAGTTGACCTTTACCATTGGGGTTTTAATAATCTGTGCTGGTGGCTTACTTGTTCATGTTTGATATGCTTAGTAAAAAAGAGTAGGGTTGTTATTTAAAGCAATGATTGTTTGTGTTTAATGGAAATTCCAATGATACTTCTCAAAGATCTAAACGTTTAACAATAAAACTCTTCCTCCAAAACAATTTTTTTTGGTCAGTGTTATGCATAAAGGAGACAGAACTCCTTGCAGAAGAAAAAAAAAAAGAAGAGAGTTTAAAAGACTAATGGTGGGCTGTAATTTATTAATTGGAGTGAACTTCTGTATGTTTTGGCACATCATTTTCTATGTCCACATGGTAATACCTCTTTGCTAGGGGGGAGTACACAACCCTTGAGAGAATTAAGAAGTTCATACAGGGAAAAAATAAAGGGAGCCTTAACAAAAGACCACTGGTGGCCAAAAATAGTGAAATGGATTCCCTAAAGTGACTGCCTAAATCTAGTGTGTTTACTAAAAAGACTGTCACAGACAGCTAAAATGCAAATACAAATGAACTTTGATGGACCTGTTGGCAAGCTTCCCCAGCCCTTCAAGCAAATTCCTGAGAGAGGAAGTTGGTTCTGAAACAAGTCTGGAAACTACACACATGCAAACTTCTTTGGGACTTTTATCACTTAGCATCCTTAGGTATCTAGATTTAAAATATTTTTCAGACTGCCTTTTAACATTAATTAATTAACTAATTAATTATTTAAATTTATCTATTTCTATTTGCCTTACCAGACCAATTCATTATTCTTAACAGTGACTAAGAACATTCTCTGTTCCCTTGATGAATTTGGTTACGTCCAGAGGCACCAAAAAGATAAGGAATTTATCTTGAGACAAAAGACAATCTACTGTTAAACAACAGCTAGAATTCAGGTTTCCCAAACTGCAGTTCTTTCTTTAGCCCACTGGTGGGCTATCTCCTATTTATATATTCTTCACAGGTTCTTTTTTTACAGACATGTAAATAGCTGTACCAGTAGATAGCTGAAAGGCCATAGGTTCTCTTCATACACCTGACATATGTTACCTGGACACTCTGAGCCAGATTTCTTTTTGAGTAGAAGAGCAAGTTACCAGACTTGATGCCATTTTTACCCTGACTCTTCATCTGGTGGGTTGGGTGGAAATGGGAACACGGAATATTTGACAAATCCAAGCCCATGGTTCTTCAGACACACAGAATCTGACGAAACCATAGAGAAAAACTATCAGTAAATGCCTGCTGTTATTTGACGGGCATTGTGCCATCCACATAGACTTGTAAGGTAAAATGGCTTCCAGATCATCACATCATCTAAGAAGAGTGTGTCTGCTGGGTTTGGGCTCAAATCCCAGGCTAGGAGTGTCTAAACCATGGTCTATACTTAACTTCAATTAGTGAGGGAAAAAACATCTGTATCGGCATTAATGTGCCTAACTAAACTGTGTCAAGGAAACTCATGGAAAATATCTGTACCTTTTTTTTTCCACCAGGGTTTGCCTTATTTTATATGTACACGGTGGGCAAAGAGTGAATATACTCTCCACAGGCTTTTCAGATCACTCAAGAGGGCTAAGTTGAAGAAGAAGAAAAAAGTTCCACGAACTGACAAGTATTTGACTGAATAGGTCAGCAGGATGTGGAAACTTGTTTTGAGGGTTTTTGTTTTTGTTTTTGGTATTCTCACCCAGGATTCCACTGCTTAATAGCTGCGTGCATCTTTACTGAACACCAGCTAACTACTGAATTCATGAAGGAGTGCATGAAAGGAAGTTCAAGGAATTCTGAGGTTTTGAGATTTTTGTGATTTTGTTAACATTGTGAAATGTTACATTTATAATTTTCTATATGACTTAAGTATATTTGGGTCTGATTATGGAAAACTTAGTTTCCTAAATTCTATGCTTTTCAGAAATATGAAAAAAGCACTTACATGTAGAATTTTTAAAATTTCAACTAGTCTTCAAATACCAAAAAAAAAAAAAAGAGCCATATATTCCACTTTTCATATAAATGTTACTCACTGCATTTTAAAAGGAGTGTTCCAGAATCAGACTTCCAGATTCCTTAAATTCAGAGTGTGGAAGAGTTACAGCCCCTTTTAGCTGTAACAGGAGCCATTCTTTTAAAAGCCTGGAATCTGAAGCCTTCTTATGCTGAAAACATGTCAGGACATGCCTTTTGGGGATGCTGTCAAATAGTTTAGGCTCAGAATTCCACATTCTATACTTTCCAAGTTGTTTTCTGTTGGCAAACTACCTCTTGATTATTTTCATGTGTTTGGTGTGCAGGCCAACCTCTCTGCTTCCAAGTACTTAAAAAAAAAAAACCCCAAAACACCTCTCTGTGAAGCGTCCACATTATTTTAGCATAAAATTATGGGTTGTATGAGTGCTGGTCTTAGAATGGTCAATTCTATGAGCCTTGTCAGAGGTTGTCAGGGACGTAAAAGCCAGATACATATTACCTAGGACGTTTTATCTTTCAGGGCTCAATCCTGCTTCTTAATAGCATCACCACGTAAAGGAATGAAAAATTACAGTTACTGGGAAAAAGTCTTCACCTTTGAGGAGGTGTAATTTCCTTGGTAAAATTAAGCAGCAATTTTAGCTCCTTTTCGGACTGTCTGGGAATGGATTAAGGAACAAATAAATGAATGATCAAATGGATGGAGTTTCCTTCCTCTGATTCTCAGGAGTGCAGCTTTGCATCCTTGTAGAGTCTAATGGGGACCCTGGAAGAAACCCTTTCTTTTTCCCCTCATGCAGGAGATATAATTTATAGAGCTCTTGTGTTTTTAGGAAGGTCTGATTCATGGTTTGGAGAATTGCACTAAATTAGTATACTGTAGCATGGGCTTGGTTAAATTAAAAGTAAATGTTCTGCGTCTTTCCACTCCCTACCCCTGACCACCAAGGGTTCGTTTTACAGGCGCCACTATCTGGTAAACTCCAAACAAAAGAATCTGTCTTAAAACCCTTTTCAACATTTGCCTTGGTATAGACCACATGTGAGTAGATGTTCCAATATATCTTGGGCACTAGCAGGATTCTCAACGTGCCACAGACAGAAAGGCATGATCTTGGGTCATGGTTAAAGAAAATAAAATACTCATCTCATTTAACTTTGTGAGGATTATTTTTTAATTGCCTATTTTATTGGGAAATTTCCCAGAGATTTATATACAATGAGAAACTATTCTGGGAGATGACAATCAGGACAGGCATAACTAATTCAGAGTTGGGGTTTTTTGTTTTTTTGTTTTTGTTTTTTTAACATTTTGTTTTGCAGACCCAGAATACAACTTGTAAATCCTTCTTCTGCTTTTATTATAGTATATAAATAATGATTTTTTTAGTTGAAGCCAATAAAGCCAGCGTAGGGAATAAAGTCCATTTCTTTCTTTAAGCTTCCATAGGTCGTATAATTTAACTAATTCTATGGTAGAGTTTCAACACCTCAGATGGAACACTGTTGTTTACGAAGTAAGAACAGTAATCCTCATGTAAAAAGGTAGTATTGCCACCCGAGACAGCAGATGGTGTTATTAAATACACAGGCAAAGTCTAAGGTCATAAGGAACTAACAATTAACCAGAAATACGATCTGTCACCGTCGTTTAATGGGTAACTGGCCAGATATATACCACTTACAGTATTGCGAGTGCTGGGAGGGATACTGAAAAAGCTTCAGAACAGTTACACAATCGTTTAGAAATATTATCATTATATTCTTGTTTAAGCATTTAGTGAAACCAACAAGCCAGAAAGAAGGCAAAACTCAGTGGGATTTCCTCATAATACTACTTCCTATTACCTGCTTTGAAAAATACTTTATCAACTCAGATTGTACAATTTCTTAGCTATTCCTGAATATGATCTAGAAAGGGCCTCTGAATCCACATATTAAGAATTGGTCTCCCCAAACGGATGCTGTCAAAATTCTGGCTTTTATACTGCACGTCTGAGTTGTCCTAAGACTTCTTTCTATTAGCGTAGGGATCATTTTTACCCCTGCAGATTTCTTGCGTGAAGGGGCTGAGAAGACTCAGGCATACACGATAGTGAACACGGGGCGGGGGCACTGGAAAACGGCAGTGGGGAGGAAGGTAAGGAGTTGGGGTGGCAGTGGGACCAGCCCTGTAGGGAACTTAACAGCAAGTAAATGGGTGGCACTAGGAAAATCTGGACGTGGGCTATTTTACATTAAATCAATTGTAAATGTACCAATAAAGTGGGAGCTAGTCACATACTGCCCAAACCTTGGTGGTGTTTCCCAGGGAAGGTTTGTCATGGAGGATGTGTCATCTCTTTCCTTTTCATTTAGGGCTTTTTTGGATGAGGGGCTGATTTCAAATTCACCAAAAGGAAAAATGCTCAACGGAGCAGCGACCAGGTCTGAATAACAAAGAAAAAAACAAAAAACTACTTATGTAGAATATGTAAGGGTGAAACTCATCCGCTAGGCAAGAACTACGAAGTACGCCAAGAGCTGAGTCCAGCCGTTGAAGCTGGCAGCAACCAACCAGGGAAAGCTAAAGCGCCCCTGGCGCCCCAGGGGAGCAGGCGAGGAGCAGTGAGAACCAGGGTGCAGAGGTCACGGGCTAACCAAGCACGTGGGGTGGCCCCCAGCCTTCAGACAGACGCTGGGCTTGACTGTGCTTGCCGCTGGATTCGGTGAGGAAGAGTCCGAGTCACAGAAGACGCATGCTAACAGAAGTCTTGCCACACAGTTAAATACGTTTCTGTCAGTTTCTCCAAACGGAAATCGAGAAAGACGACACACCGTCTCCAGACGCAGCCCCGCAGTTTGAGACCCTCGGCCACAAACCCGGGGAGCTGGCTTCTCCATGTGGCCAGGACTCGGGCTGGCACCCCAGCGGTCCTCAGAGAAACCAACGAGACACCGCCGGGCAGAAGGGAGAACTTTCTGGAGGGTGGAAGACTTAGGGGGGTCCAGCTGGAAAAACATAGGGCCGCAGAGGCGGGGAGCGCGCTCGGGCTCGGGCGCGCTTTGAAAGACGGCCGAAGGCTCCCGCAGCCTTGCAGAGCCAGACGTCGCCAAGCACGAGGGCCGTTCTCGCTGCTGGGCCTGCGCCCGCGCCACCGGGCCCGCAGCCGGCGCCGCCGCCTCAGGCAGCCCCGCCTCGCCCCGCAGCCCGCAGGGCCGCCAAGGCCTCGCCCGCCGCGCCCCGCACCGGCCCCGGCTCCCTGGATGGCGCGGCCGGAGCACAGGAGGTGGCAGCTCATTTTGTTGTCCCGAAAGAACACAAAGTTTGCAAATCACTGTAGACGGTTTGCTTTATAATAGTTAGGTCGGGAAGGAAAATGTCTGTGGTAAATTCCCTTCTTAACCGCTCGTGAACTCAGGCAGGGTTTTGAGCGACGCGGGAGGCAGACTGAGCTCAAGGAACAAAGTCTGAGCTTCAGGCCAGGACACCAGGCGTAGGAGGTGACATCCACAGATAAACACACAGCCTTGATATTTTACATCAGTCCCTCTCTGCCCAATGCCATTTACAAAATAATGGAAAAGAATATTTGATTTTTCCATGTTAATTCCCAGTTAAATTCATCTCTTATTTCTAATAACCATTTGTATCTGTAACTGAGAACCCAGTTATTTCAAATACGGGTATAATCAGCTTTAAGAACATTCTATATGGACTGCTGTATCCCTTGGAAAAGAGATCAATTATGGGTGATTATTCAGAATGACAAAAGAACACCTCTTAAAGTCTGTAATTTACCACGGGGTATATTTTTTGAAATAGTAAGTTCCTCTAGTATATAGGATTCAACTTTTAAAAATGTAATCAACATCACTTTGTGAAGATGCACACAGATTGCACTACAGAGGTCTGCGTGTGTACCTCTTTTTATCCTCAGCCACCGCATCCGCACTGCCGCGGCCCTTGCCGGCACTACTATTTTTTCTTCATCGGATGCTGCTGCCCCCCTTTCAACTTCTCTGGTGGATGTTTCACCAACATTTTTCTTAAGCTCTGGCAATAGCAGAAGCAGCAGTTACCGTAGTCAAAGAAACCAGGGTCTAACTCTGTTACCCAATCATGATGACAGTTATCCAACCAGTTTTCTTTGTCCATGTACACACACTTCCAAGGCACATATTTACACTGCCGGACAGAGAGAGGCCAATAGGTCAGTTGCACTCACTCCATGCTGATAAAGCAATTTCATTAACTTTTGACTAGAGAAGCAAATTATAGCCTTTTGTACTTGGATTGTGTTTTTCTTATGAACTCAAAGCAAAAACCAAGATGGCTAATGTGTATCTTTTTTTTTTTTTTCTTCCAAAGAATGTTGAAGAGTATGATTTTCTTCCAGAATGAATTTACCATCCATTTAGCCAAAGGAGGAAATGTGTATTTAAAGCTACCTGAAACTATGAGGAAAAGCTCTGAAATTCTGGCTTTTTCTAAACGGCCAGGGAGAGAAAACAATGATTTCTTCTCAAGTAACTCTTTTCCCTTTTGGGGAGCTCCAAGAATGCAGAGACTGATCAGGGCTTGGGACTGGCCAAATGTTTGTTGTTTTAAGTGTCCCTGTGTCTCGAGACCTTTTGGGCTTCCTGATTCTATTTCCCACTGTACCAGCAGCTCCAAATTCCAGGCTCTACGGACACCCAGTGGTCTAAGCCTTGGGAAAGTAATTCATGCTCTCTGAGAGGTTCTAGTTCTGCCCCTGTTAGGATGTTACTGTGTTAACCCAAACAAATCACTTTTCTGAGCTTCACTTGCCTGTGTAAAATGATATAACAACAACACACATAAAAAAACACAGGCGGGGTGCTTCAGTACTTGGTAAATAGTAGATGCTCAGTAAACATCTGTAGAAATGATTTGTTGAAGATAGTTGCTGAATTAGTTCTCAATCTCTATCTCTTTGCATTATTTTCTTGATATTTAGTCCCTGCTGCCCTTCCTAGAATCTCTGCTACAATGAAGTAAACCCTTTAAAGTCTTCTGGCTTACGGTTCATCTTTTTCTTCTATTGAGCCTTGAAATTCTTCAGAGTTAAATTAACCTGTTTTAAGTTTCCTTTGGGGGGGGTTACATTTTTTAAGACTTTTTTTTTTTGGGGGGGGGGGGGATCAGGGGACTCTCCGTTCAATATGGAGAGAAGAGCTCAGCCACCTCATAAAGTGTGGCTTTTTTTAAAAATTTTTTTTACATTTTTAAGATCTAAATTTCACTTTATTCAGGAAATATATTCAGATTATAATTAAGTTTAAAAAAATAAAAAAACACATGCTATTATCATGAAAATAACTCCTCTTGAGAAGTGCAAGATGCATTTTGACAGGGAGTCATATTCTCTGAGGGGTAGAGCCCGAGAATATGCATTTTTAAAATAAAGCTCTTTTCATAAACACAGTACACTATGATAACAACTGGTTCCATCATTGTTGCCGTACATCTCACTCAGGAACACTTCAACTGCACAAAGGTTGGGCACTCATGGGAATCAAGGTAAATTAAAATATTAGCTTATAGTATTAAAAAAAAAAAAAAGCAGCAGCAGACCACTGCCTACACACACATGCCTTTCTGAAGTCAACCACACCTTATTGCTTAAAATTACCCATTATGTTGGCTTACTCACCCCACCACACTGTCTTGTACTGACCAGGGCTGATTAACCCACTAATCCTGTACTTAGCAGACCTAGGGCCCATGGGACTTTTAGGGGCCCACGGAAGTGTTTTGATTTTAATCTTTCCAAATCAAAAGGAAAATGAATACTTTAATAATAGTAAAGGCCTGACATAATCTGAAAACTAATGCTCTTATCCACTTAGACTATTTCTGCTCATTGATTGATTTGGATCTATGCAAATCTACTCACTCTCTTTCCAGTGTCAATTACATTTGTCTTCTCTCTCTCTTTATACTTTTAAAAGCCTGCTATTCTATTTTTTCAGGGCTCAACACCTATACCAGAGCCATTAAATCCTCTTAGACTCGCACAGTAAATGTCCAAGAGATATTGGTTACTCAGGCAAGAATAACTGTAAGAATCGAAACTGCCATATGGACCCACCTAGCCAGTACCCTTCTCTCTTGCAAAGTGGTAAATTTTGTAAATGAAACAAAACTCAAGATTGAAAACACCAAATTAATAAAAATACCATGGAAGCAGAAATCAGGAATATAAAAATAGTACCTCAAAATGAACACAATATATGTATTAGTTCACAATCAGGAAGTTCTTCAATTGGGATTTCAGTTATGTTTAGTCCTTAACACTATATTTTTCTGCATGTTCCCTATATACCCTTGTCTAGTTGAGTTTATGAAAAACCTTAACATCAGATTAATGGTTACATCTAGACCTTTAAAAATATATATATATTGTATTAGAGAAGTTGTAGGTTTACAGAAACTCAAGCAGAAAATGCAGATTTCCCCTATACTCCTCTTCCCCAATAGTTTCCCTATTATTAACACTTTGCATCAATGTGGTACCTTTGTTACAATTAATGAACCAATATTATTATATATATATAGTCCAGAATTTACACTGGGAGTCTCTGTTTGTGCTGTGTAATCCTAAGGTTTTAAAAAATCTTATTCTTGTAACATATACACCCTAAAATGTTCCCCTTTTGACCGCATTCTCACATATAATTAGTAAAGTTAATTTAATTCACAATGTTGTAGCTTCTAGACCTTTTAAAAAGCCTTTTGTGACATTAAGAAAATAATATAATATTAAAATCAAAATTTATGATATAAACATAGCAATTTTTATTATAAGAACATTTTGCAGGTAAAAAACAATTCCTGGAGATAATTGTGGCAAGCCATCAATCCAAAACAAAATCTGTGGTAGATCTATGTCATCTCTTGGTTCTAGAATATGCCGTCTCATGCTGGAAAACGACAAGTATGTGCTTGCTAGGCCTTCAGTCCAATGGGTCTCCTTGTTTCAGCTCTTGACTCCTGTGACAGGAACTGCAACCTTCCCTCTTTCTTGGTAACAGAACCCTAGGTTTTAGCTGGACTCACTGCCATGGTTACAGACGTTGCTGGCTAGTCACCAACCTATGTCTTCATTTCTTGGGACTGACTAGACCCAATTTCCCAGCCTTCCCTGCAGTTCTAGCCATTAGAATGTGAGTGGAAGTGAAGTACTCTGACCCACAAAATCCTCCCACACTGACCACCCCTGCTCCTTCCCCTTCACAGGCTGTATGCAGGCAAGTGAGAAAACAGTATTGAAGATGGCAGAGGCATAAGAGAAGGAACTTGGGTCTTAGAATCACTGCTTGGAGGAGAACCACCTACCAATGAAGAACATTTTGGACTTGATGTCAGTAAAAAATAAACCTATTGTGTTTTAACCATTAACCATTCTGGGTTTGGCTCATTCAAAAAGCTACAATTACCTTACTAACACAGATATCATAAGTGAAAGACTCTATTTCCTAGCATTTCTGACTGCTAAGCATAGTCAGGTAACTAAATTCTGGCCAATGAGATGCTATTTTTTTTATTTCCCATGCAACTGAACCTGATCTTCAAAGAGACATGTGTTCTTCCCATAGCACTAAGAATGATTATTTTAAGATTTAAATCAAGTCATGTCCCTTCTTGGCTATAAACACCTTAATGACTTCTAATTTTTCTTAGAATCAAATTCCTATCTTTACCATGGCATACAAAACCCTGCTTGATTTGTATCCTGCCTATCTCACCAGCCTCATTGACATATTTGTTCATTTCTTTATTGATTCTCTCTCCAACCAGAACGTAAGCTCCGTAAGGCAAAAGCTGTCTCCAGTATCACACAGTGCCTGGCACATAAGAAGCCCTCAGTAATATTTGTTGAATGGATGTGTGAATTCACAGGTAAGGTCACCATCAATTTGACAGTGTCCAAAAAAATTTGTCCCAAGAACTAAAGCACTTGCATAGTGTTTGCAAATATGCTCTTGATTGCTTTTTATGTATTTTTGACAAAGAGTTTATTAATGCTCTTTGCTGTGTGTTTTATTATCAGTATTTCCTTTCTACAAGTTGATTTTTAAAATTAAATTTTTGTTTTGAGAGAATTGAAAATTCACATGCAGTTGTAAGAAATGCTACAGAGCAATCCTGCCTACCCTTTACCCAAGTTTCCTCAGCATTGTTAACAAACTTTTCCATCACACCAAATGGAAACTATACTCTATGAGCATTAATTCCCTGTGGAGCTAGTAGCCATATGGTATGTCATGGGAACACAGGCTCAGGCACAAGAAATGGTCCAAAAGAGCAAGGGAAGAGATCCCATTGTGGACACTCTCCCAGAGAGGCCAACGGCTCAGGTCTGGGTTGGTGGATGGCAGTCTCTCACGTCTTCTTCTTCTTGGGGTAGCAAATCTGTGCTACCCCAGGACATGGGTGAGGGCAGGAGCCCTGCCTCTGAGAGTTCCGGCCCTGATAAGTAACTGAGGGTGCTTGTTCTAGTTTGGGATTTAAGGTACCGACAGGCCTTTCCATTAGATCTAAGTCCCCTTTGGGCTGCAGAATGGAAACATATAAAAACATCTACATACAATAGAAAAAGAGTGGGGTAGGTAAGGGCTGGGAGATGGCCACTGAACATGTCAGCGACCTCCCCAGCACTCCCCATTCCCCACACCACCCCGGCCCCTGGTACCTTCTCTTTATATAAATTTGCATAGTCTAGTTATTTCATATAACTGAGATGATATAATGTTTGTCCCTTTGTGTCTGGCTTATTTCATTTAATATGACATCATGAAGCTTCATCCATGTTGTAGCATGTATCAGTTACTTCATCCCTTTTTACAGCTAAGTAACATTCCCTAGTATTTCACATTTTGTTCATCCATTCATCCAGTGATGGACACTTGGGTTGCTTTCACTTTTTGGATATTATGAATAGTATTCTGTGAACATTGGTGTAAAGATAACTGCCCAACTCCCTGTGCTCCATTCTGTTGGGTATATACCTAGAAATAGGATTTCCCAAATTATATGATAATTCTAATGTTAATTACTGAGGAACTGCCAACCTTTTTTTCCACGGTGGCGGCACATTTTGCATTTCTACCAGCAATGCATGAGGTCCCCTATTTCTCTGTATCCTTGCCAACACTTGTTATTTTCCATTTTTCAATAATCGCCATTCTATTGGTACAAGGTGGCAGCTCATTGTGGTGTCAATTTGCATTCCCCTAACAGCTAATAATGTTGAATATCTTTTCATGTGTTTGTTAACCATTTACATATCTTCCTTGAGAAAATATCTATTTAAATCCATAGCCCTTAAAAAAAATTTTTTTTGTCTTTTGTTGAGTTATAGGTATTCTTTATATATACTGGATATTAAACCCTTATCAGATATATGGTTTCCAAATATGTTCTCCCATTCTGTAGGTTGTCATTTCACTTTCATGATAATGACCTTTGATGCACAAAAGTTTTTTAATTTTGGTGAAGCCCCATTTATTTAATTTTTCTTTTGCTGTTCCTGCTTTTGATGTAAAGAATCCATTGCTTAATACAAAGTCCTGAAGATTTTCTGCTCTGATTTCTTCTAGGAGATTTATAGTTTTAGATTTTATATTTAGGTCATTGATGCATTTCGATCCAATTTTCTTACATGGTGTGAGGTAGGGATCCACTATCATTCTTTTACATGTGGATGTCCAGTTTTCCCAGGTCTATTTGTTGAAGAGACTTTTATTCTCCATTGATTGGACTTGACACCCTAGTAAAAAAATCAATTGGCCATAGATATGAGAATTATTTATGACTCTAAATTTGATTCCATCGGACTATTCATCTGTCATTGTGCCAGTAACAGACTGTTTTGATTACTATAGCTTTGTAATAAGTTTTGAAATCAGGAGCTGTGAGTCCTCCAACTTTGTGCTTCTTGTTCAAGATGGTTTTGGCTATTTGGGGTTCCTTGCTGTTCCATATGAATTTGATGATTACCTTTTCCATTTCTGCAAAAAAGGCTGTTGGAATTCTTTTGAACCTGTAAAGTGCTTTAGGTAGTACTGACAACATAGCAAGATTTAGTCTTCCAATCATGAACATAGAATGCCTTTCCATTTATTTAGGTCTTCTGTAATTTCTTTCAGCAATAATTTTCAGTTGTCCATTTATGCATTCTTTACATCCTTGGTTAAATTTATTCATAAATATTTGCTTCTTTTAGTTGCTATTATAAATGGAATTGTTTTCTTGATTTCCTTTTCAGATTGTTCATTCCTTGTGTATAGAAACACCACTGATTTTTCAGTGTTTATTTTTTGCCCTCACCACTGTGCTGAATTCATTTATTAGCCCTAATAGCTTTCTTGTAGATTATTCAGTGTGTGTATATGTGTGTGTGTGTGTCTGTGTACTGATATATGTAAAATCATGTCATCTGTGAATAGGGATAATTTCACTCTTCCATTTGAATTTCATTGCTTTTTATTTCTTTTTCTTGACTGATCGCTTCCAATACAATATTGAATAGCAGTGGTGATAGCAGGCATCTTTATCTTGTTCCTGATCATAGGGGGAAGGCTTTCAATCTTTTACCATTGAGTATGAACTTAGCTGTGGGTGTTTTTAATAAATGTTCTTCACTGTGTTAAGGAACTTATTTTCTATTTCTAGTTTTCTGAATGGCTTTATCAAGAAAGGATGCTGGATTTTTTCAAAATGCCTTTATTGCATAAATTGAGATGATTTTTACCCCCTTTACTCTAATAATATGGTACATTACATTGACTGATTTTCTTATGTTGAGTTGCCCTTGCTTTCCTGGTATAAATTCCACTTGGTCATGGTATGTTATCCTTTTAATTTGCCATTGAATTCAGTTTGCTAGTCCTTGCTTTATAATTTTCTTTTCTTGTTATATCTTTATCTGGTTTTGGTATTAGGGTAATGCTGACCTCATAGCATGGGTTAGGAAGTGTTCCCTTCTCTTCAATTTTTTGGAAGAGTTTGAGAAAGATTGGTGTTTATACTTCTTTGGTAAAATTCCCTTGTGAAGCCATCTGGTCCTGGGCTTTTCTTTCTTGGGAGGTTTTAAACTACTACTTCAATCCCTTTACTTGTTATTGGTACGTTGAGATCTTTTAGTACTTTTTGAGTTGGTTTGGGGTAATTTTTGTGATTCTAGGAATTTTCTATTTCATCTAGGTTGTTTTTTCTTCCAGGTGCAAGGTTAGGTTAATGACTTGAGTTCTTTCTTCTTTTTTAATGTTAGCACTTGCAGCTATAAATTTCCCTCTAATCACTTCGTTTGATGCACCCCATAAGTTTTGATTTGGTGTATTTTTGTTTTCCTTCATCTCCAAATATTTCCAAATTCTCTTTGTGGTTTCTTCTTTGACCCATTGGTTGTTTAAAAGTTTATTGTTAAATTCCACATGTTTCTGAATTTTCCAGTGTTCCTTCTGTTATTTACTTCCAAGCTTCATTTCACTGTGTTTGGAGAAGATTCTTTGTGTGATTTCATGTCTTTAAATTTATCAATACTGTTTTCTGATGGTCTATTCTAGAGAATGATCTGTGTGCATTTGAGAAGAATGTGTATTCTGCTTTTGTTGGGTGAAGTGTTTTACATATGTCTCTTAGGACTAGTTGGTTTGTAGCATTGTTCAAGTCCTCTATTTCTCATCAGTCTTCTGTCTATATGTTCTATCCATTATTGAAAGTGGTGCATTGATGTTTTTTATTAATGTATAACAGTCTATTTCTCCTTTCAAATCTTTCGATATGTGCATCATATATTTGGGGGTTCTGTTGTTTGGTGCATGTGTATTTATAATTGTTATATCTTCTTGAATAATTGACATTTTATCAATATACAGTGTCCTTCTTTGTCCCCCATAACACACATTGACTTAATTTCTATTTTATCTGATATTAGGATAGCTATCACAGTTCTCTTTTGGTTACTGTTTGCAAGGAATATTTTTTTCCATCCTTTCATTTCCTACCTACTTATTTCTTTGATTTTAAGGTGAATCTCTCATAAGCAGCATATAGTTTGATCATGCTTTAAAAAAAAAAAATCTATTCTGCCAATCTGTGTCTTTTGACTGGAAAGTTTAACCTATTTACATTGAAACTACCTAATGATATTTCAGGATTTTCTCCTGCATTTTTTGTTATTTGGTTTTTGTGTCATATATTTTCCCTTTGATTCTCCCATTACAGCCTGCTTTTGTTAATCTTTAGTTAATCTTGTAGTGAACCATTTAGAATCCTTTCTCATTTCTTCCTGAGAATATTTTTGGAATTTTTTGTGGTTATCATGGGGCTTAAATTTAACTTCCTAGACTTATAATAATCTCGCTTAATTTATTACCATATTAATTTCACTAACACTTGTTAAATATTTTGTTATACCTCCTGTCTCCCTCCACTTTTATGATGTTCTTACCACAAATTGCAGTTTTTTTACATTGTGTGTTCAAAACCATAGATTTATCATTGCTTTTTATGTATTTGCATTTTATGTCCTTAGGAAGTAAAAAGGTATGCTACAAACCAGAAATAGAATAATACTGACATTTATAATTACCCGTGTAGTTCCATTTATCAGAGATCTTTATCTTTTCGTGTGGCTTTGATCTATTTTCTTGAGTTCTTTCCTCTTAACCTGAAGAATTCCTTTTAGCATTTCTTGTAGGGCCAGCCTAGTGGTGGCAAACACCCTTAGCTTTTGTTTTTCAGGGAATGACTCAATTGCTCCCTCATTTTGAAAGACAATTTTTCTGGATATGGAATTCTTGGTGGGAATTTTTTTTTTCTTTCAGCTCTTTAAATATGTTCCTCCACTATTTTCTTTCCTTCAAAATTTCTCATGAAAAATCAGCTCTTAAACCTATTGGCACTGAAATGTTGCTTCTCTCTTGCAGATTTCAGGATTCTCTCCTTGTCTTTGGCATTTGACAGTTTGATTACAATGTGCCTTGGTGTGGATATCTTAGAGTTTATCCTGTCTGGAATTCATTGAGATTCTTGAATATGTATATTTCATTACATTTAGGAAAATTTCAGCCATTGTTTCTTCCAATATTCACTCATCCCTCTCTTTTTTCTCTTTCTAGGACTCCCAGACTTCATATATTGGTATCCTCAATGCTATTCCACATTTCCTCAGGCTCTGTTCACTTTTCCTCATTATTTCTTTTTTCTGCTTCTCAGACTGGATGATTTCAATGATCTATCTTCAAGTTCACTGATTCTTTCTTCTGCCAACTCCAATCTGCTGTTGAACCCTTCTAGGGAATTTTTAATTTCTTTTACTGTGGTTTTCAGCTCTATTTGGTTCCTTTTTGTTATTTCCTTCTCTGTATTGATATTCTCTTTGTGTTTATCATTTTTCTGATTTCCTTTAGTTTTTTGTCCATGTTTTCCTTTAGCACTTTGAGCATATTTAAGACCATTTTAAAAAAAGCCGTTATCTGGTGTCTCCCAAGTCTGGTCCTCCTCATTGGTGGTTTCTAATGCTTTAACTTTCTCCTTAGCTTGGGCTGTTGCTTCCTGTTTCTTTTATGTTTTGTAATAATTTGCTAAACCTGAACATTTTGAATATCACTGGAATTTAGATGCTGAGGTATCTGTTCCTTAATCTCCTTCAGGCCTTATGCATGCAATAAGTTTAGAGAATAGCTCCAGGCCAAAGCATATGGACTTCCTTATTCTTTCTATTCAACAGTTCTGTAGGCTCTGTGGAACTTGGGCATGTGCATATATCACTGGGAATTCCCCCATTTACATAGATATAAATGCCCCCTCTACCCTAGGAAAAAGTTTCCTCAAGTTCTGAGCACTGCACTATATGTCCAGGAAGCCACTTATCTGCTCTCCCACAGCATTCTGCAGGAGTGCTCAAAAAGCTGCCTTCTACACATAGGGCAAGTTCTGGGATGGTGGGCCTATGATAAGTTTCCTGGTTCAGTTCCTCAATCTGCCACCAGACAGATTGAGCCAGGCAAACATGATCCCAGTATGTGCATGAGGGTGACTTTGCTTCCTCTGGAACCACGACCAGACACCCACACTGGGAGTTTGGGTCCACTTTGTGCCAAGCCAGTGAGGGGATGGGAGAGGGACCAGCCAGTGATCATGAGATCCTAGTGCTTTTAAGCTGCACTTTTCTTGATTTCACACTCACCCTGTTACTGCAATCTTAACCTATTTTCTGGAGCTTTGAGAAAGATGTTTCTGCCAGTTCTTGCTGGTTATTCAAAGCTTCTGTGGGAGGATGGAGCTCTGATGCATCCCACTCTGCCATCTTGATCTCCCAAGTTTTTGTTTCAGAGAATCACATCTCCCTGACTCTCAGACTCTGTGGTTCTGGTTCATCTGCTTCTTACCCCTAGTCCCTGGGGTGGGTTTATGGTCCAAGTCTGGCTAATGAGAATTTTAACCACACTGATTGATTCAGGAATGAGTGAAAAATACAAGCTGAGCTTAGCAAAGCCAAGAAGTTTGGGCCCAGACTTCTGTTAGAAGTATTGGGAAAGAGAAATTATCTTTCCTTTGTAGTGGTTAAACTGATAGAAAGGTAGCTTGGAGCCTTTGGTGGCATTTTGTCAACAAATAGGGATTATCTGCTGAGAGTGAAGCCAATCGAGAACAAGGCAAAGCTGAAGACATATTCTAGAAGACATTGACTGAGCATCTGGAACCAGCTATTTCTGAAAGTCTATCCATGAATTTTGGGGGCTACATGAGCTAGTATATTGTTCTTTATTTTAGTTATATTTCTGTTACTTGCAACTGAGAGTCTTGACTGTATACTTATTTTGTTACTAAATTCTCTCTAATTGGAAGAAAGATGGCCCTTCTTCTCCAAATGATCTTTCATGATGTGTGTCCATTTACCAGAAAGTGCAGTTTGTCTGTACACCATCTAAAGTTTTTATAATATACTTGTTCATTTGTCTGAATGTTCTTTTACACTGTCTTATTCTTGTAACTCATATTAGATAGTATGTTACCAGAGAGCAGGGATTATCACGAACATATCTTTATAACACCCAATTGAGTGCCCTTGCCATAAGAAACTTGGTAACCATTTCTTTTTTTTTTTTTTTCATTTTTTAAAAGATATTTATTATATTCTTCAAAATCGAAATACATCTCAAAACGGTTTTAAATAGCAGCAACTTAGAGAAAGGATTTTACCATTTTTAGTACTAAAAAAGAATGTCGACAAGAAATGGCCTGCGGTTGGTAACTATTTCTGATGGCAACAAAAGACAATCTTCGTACAGTTTTATGCTGAAACCTTCCTCCCCTCTGGTTGGAGGTGACCAATCAGTGGAAAACATCTCCCCAGGTTCTCCTTTCCCAGGAAAATGTTCCCTCCTGTTGTGACCAATTGCTTTTAACTGGGGAATGCACTGTTGTTTCTTTTTTTTTCTCCTTTTCTCTGTGTCCACCCCAAATTCCTATTCAAGATATTAGGTAAAGCTGGATATCATACAGACTCAACAGTAAAGTATCACATGGTGGTGGAGAAACAGTAGGCTGGAATAAGCGGGGGTTGCCTGCCTCTCCTGCTTGCCTTTGGGAGAGAAGCAGAAGTTCAGGGAGCAGCACATAGTCCAGGGAACTGACTATTCTGTAACCTTCCATTTGGGATTATTTTTTGCCAACCTTCCAACTGATGCTAGTGGAAACAATGCTAATGGCTGAACTGGATTCTTTGTGATCGTGTATTCACTGGGGAAAGGGAAAGACTTCTACTGCAAATGATTAAAATGGAAACAAGATGTTCACTCTGCTGCCTAAATAAAAGTTTTAACAGGTAGGCTATTCAGATTCAATTAATAGTAGCAAAACAGGATCTATCAGGACAGTGGCTGCAATTCCTGCTGCAGAGAATGAACAGTGAGTGGTCCAAATGGATAGGAGGGCGCTGAATGGCACCTAATTTACAGCAGGAGCTCGGCACTTTTACTCTCTGCCGCTTCATGGGAACAAGGAGAAAAAGACATTAGGATGAAGGATAATGTGCTATAGACACATAAAGATGAAAGAGAGAGGGACACGTTAAATGTCACTTATTTGAAGGTCCACTTTAGAATGTTCTGTCCTCTTACCCCTGAAAACACATTCCACGTTATGTTAACCATCTCTGCCCCACTTTGGAGCTGAAGGTTCCTAGGCATTTCCAATTTATCTTTGAGTGCAACTTTCTAAACTGTAGCTTGCCATCTGCAGGGAAATAACTGGTGCGTTTTACTGTCTCTGCTGAGAAAAAGGTATGGAGGTATCAACCCCCCACTAAAGAGTAAATGTATGATGCTATAAAACCTATTACATGTATGAAAATGCCACCATAGAGCTGTCACACATAGTCATAATGAACTCTTCTATCATCTATGAAGGCAAATGCAGCTCTCCAAGGATTCAAGATGGCTGTGTCCACCAGCCTGGGAGAACTTTGGGGACAGGAGCCATGCCTGTTCTCCTCTGCATCCCTTCTTCTGCAACCCTTACTCAGTGGCTGAAAAACAGTAAGTGCTCGAGGAGTGTTGAACAGGTGAGTGCCTTCATGGGAGAATGTAATTCAGATGTGTGATTAACATTATTTTATAATGTCATAGAAGTAGCCATCATCATCTTCCATGAAGGTGTAACAGCCAAAGACACCAGATCCAATCCCTTCCTTGGAAAAACTCACCCTTGGACAATGAAGGACAGAACCTTGAGATCTAACTGGGTCCCTGAAGCCCCAAGTGGCAGATGTGACCAGTAATAACTTTATTTTTTCTGTCTGAAAACTCCATTGATAGTGTGATTCTGCCACTCAAGCATGGCCAGTTTCTTAACTTTTAGGGCAAGATGGGCTTTCCATTTAAAATCAGCCTACCCAAAGTGGTAGCCTGCTGTTTCTTGCATGAATTCATCTTAAATGCCTTCTGAGGCTCTAGGCAAAATGCACTGTCATCAGCAACAGCCAATAAATGAAATAGTACCATATATAAAATCAGCCATATGGATCTCCCGAGGGAAATAGAGCCTGTGGAGGTTTCATTTGCCAAAAGCCTAGAGTTGTGGTACCTTTTAATGCTGAATGTGAGAGTGCTTTATAAACTGTAGAGGGCTGTAAAGAAGTTATTGTTATGTGTATTATTATTCCTATTCCCATATCCTTACTTAAATGACAAACCCAAAGTCTCAGTAATTATCCAGCCTTTTCACTTCTCTGGGCTGCTGTTTCCTTACTCAAATGAGGGAATTATGTTTAATAATCCCAGAGTTACCAGCTAAATCAATTTTTTCTTTGAACTTGTGATTCTGGCAGCTAGGGGTATACATACCTCTAAGTCCCAGACATGTGGGAATATATTTGGTGACTCCGTTGACATACAAAATTAAGTTATTTTATGTGAATTTTTCAGAATATGTTTTGTATAACACAGAAAACAAAGTAAAAAGAAAAGTAAAGTAAGGTAGGGAAAAATAAAACATGAGAAAGTATAATGAGAAGCACATAAGAAAATATCTCTAGTATAATAATTAAAATTCAGCTTACCTAAAAAGGGATAAGGGAAGGAGTATATTTATGATAATCATGAATACATTCCATGCTTATGCCACAGAGCAGACATTGCAAAGTGAATTTTCAGAAAGACTGGGACAAAAGCTGCTGTGATGCAGTTAGAAATCCTAGATAACCTTTTTAAAAATAACTTCTTTTAAATTCACATAACATAAAAATAACCATTTAAAGTAAACAATCCAGTGGCATTTAGTACCTTCACAATGTTGTGCAACCACCATCTTTTCCTAGTTCCAAAATATTTCATCATCCCCAAATAAATACCAGACCTATTAAGCAGCCACTGGCAACAACCAATCTGTGTTCTGCCTATGGATTCACCTATTCTCCACATTTCATATAAATATAATCATACAATATGTGACCCTTTAAGTATAGCTTCTTTCACTTAGCGTAATGCTTTCAAAGTTCATCTACATTGTAGCATGTATCCATACTTTACTCATTTTGGGGGGCTGAATAATATTCCACTTTATGTATGTACCACAGTGCTTTTATCCATTCATCCACTGCTGGGCATTTGGGCTGTTTCTACCTTTTGGTTATTGTGAATAATGCCGCTATGAACATGCACACACATGTATCTGAGTACCAGTTTTCAATTCTTTTGGGTATATATTCAGAAGTAGGACTGCTGGGTTATATAGTAATTCTATGTTTAGCTTTTTAAGGAACTGCCAAGTTGTTTTCCACAGCAGCTGAGCCATTTTATGCTTCCTCCAGCAATGTCCAAGGGTCCCAATTTCTCCCCATCCTCTCCAACAACTGTTGCTTTCCTTTTTTAAAAATAAAAATTATAGCCATCCTAGTAGGTGTGCAGTGGTACCTCATTGTGGTCTTGAATTGCATTTCCGTAATGACTAATGATGTCGTGCATCTTTTCATATGCTTTGTTGCCATTTGTATATCTTTTTTGAAGAAATATCTATTCAAGTCCTTTGCTAATTTTTAAAATTAAGTTCTTGCTTTTTGTTGTCGAGTTGCTAGCTACCTCTTAAATGTAAACAGCAAACTTAGTTTTTACTACATGAAAGAAATAAAATTGAAACAGTCCTAGCTTCATGTTAAAATTGCATATGACCAAATACCATATTAAAAAATCACCATTATTGAATTGTTTGGAATTAACAACTTTTTCTGTGACTAACCTGCCCTTTGATATTCCTGAAATCTGTCAGAATGCTAGAATGAATAGAGTAGAAATTCAAAGGACCAGGAAGTGATATATGATTTTCCATTCAAAGGAAGCAACATTTATTGTGTATTTTTATTTGCTTTTTTAGGCAATAAAGCTTTGCTTTTAGTATGTGTCTAGCCTGGAAATCAGCTTTCTGCAAAGAAATTCTTGGTACTAGGCAGGGTTCGTCAGAGTGCCCTTAAACCAGAGGTCACGGCCCCCAAAGGCAGATGGGGCACCACAGACGATTGATACTAGAGGCAGCTCTAAGGTGAGCTTTCCTGAGACCCAGGGGAAAACATGAAAAGAAGGATAAATTCTAAACCCTAATGACGACAAATATGTACACTGGCCTGGGATGAAGGAAATGGGGCAATAAGGGCTAAAAAAAAACACCCCAAAAAACAAAAACAAAAACAAAAAACCCCAAACAAACCAAAAACTGTCATTTCTCTCCAAAATTTCCTTTAGATCTTAATCCTTAAATGTTTTAAAAATATTTTTAAAAAATATTTTAAGAAATGTATAGCAAGAACTGTGTGATTATGTCCTGGTAACTCTCCTTCTAGTTATTTACCTTAGGAAAATAATCAGAAGTATGTGGAATGATTTATGAGTAAGTATGTTCACTGAAGCATTATTTATAATATAGGAAAAATTGGAAGCAAACCTAATGTACAAAAAATGGGGAAATGGTTAAATAAATCATAGTCCATTCATATGATTGAATGCTGTGCAGATGTATAAAAACCGTGTTTTCAAAAATAGTTGATAAAGGAAAGTGCTGAGTCTATAACATACAGTGGAAAAGGTAGATACACAACCATATATCCCACATAATTATAATTTTTAGGTATCATGTATCTCTATTACATATACAAGAAAAAAATTGAAAAGAAATCGTTGAAAGTGTTAACTTGCCATCTATAGACATGGAGTTGCTGCCAGTGGCGGCCCAGGTGGGACGCTCAGGCTCAGGCTGCTTGTGGATGCCACCTAAAGTGAGGAGCAGAATGCTCTGAATGGTTGAGCACACCTGCCCTGGCTCACCCCCAAGGACCTGGGGCAAGGGGCTAAGAGCCAGGCCTCTCTGCAGCATGGAGGCAAAGCCCTTGCAGAATTCCGCTCCTGGTTGCATGCCTGTTTCTTCATCAAGCCTCCGTTTTGTCTCAAAAGGAAATGATGTTAGTCCAAGAGGCTTGTTTTATTATAGAGCTGTACTGCTTAGGACTTTCTTAACATCCTGTTTAAGTGCTGACAGATTGATGTTTTGATCAATGGTTGCTATATTTCTCCATATGCTAGGTTGACAGGCTGATAATACCCAAAGTCAAATTTCTCTCTCTATCTCATTTACACATTTCTACTTTCCAGTTGCCTTATCTGGGTTTTGTAAGTACCTCAAAACAGTGATCTCTGTGATCACTCAGCCCGATTTCTGTACAATTGGGATCGTCAGGGCTTGCTAGAGCCTTAGAGAAATCGAGGGTGGAGCCATGGCAGACTTTGATCACGAGAATGAAGGCCCTGTCGTGTGCCCGGCATAGTCCGCATGCAGAGGACGATGACCAAGTCATGTGGGATTTGTTTCCAGCACGGGAGATTGTACACGTTTCACTCATTATGACTGAGAGCCTCTGAGGGAACAGAGAAAAGTCTAAAGAGCTCACAGCTACAGGAACCTCATAGGGAGCTACCTTCTTCCCATATCGGCCCCAAGGCCTCTTCCAGCGCCTGATATCCTGGGTTTCAGATGAATCCCTTGGAGGGGTCGTATGCTAGTTCCTAAAGGACAGCGGAGTCCCAGCTACCTCACTGAGAGTTGAGGAAGATCCTCCTCATATACTGTTTTCTCAACCCATTCCAGCCCCTTGGAAAAATGAGGGTCATTTGCAGGGATAAATGTTTAAACCTCACTGGAACATAGTATAGCTCAATGGTTAATAAGCGACCTGGTTTCAAATCCCATTTCTGTTGTTTGCCAGCTGTGCCATTCAGGAAATTTACTTAAATTCCTTGAGCCTCAGTTTCCTCACAGCGGTGAGTTAAAAAGATAATTAAATATTACACTTTAACTCAATGCCTGGCTGAGTGAGTGGTCAGTAATGGGTCACTATTCTATACATCCCCCAAATTACAGAGGGGAGAGAGGGAGAGAGAGCAAGCAGGGTACTGTGTGGGGCGAAAGGGAGCATGCAGTTTATAAGGCTTGCTTTCAGAGTTGCTGAGTTAAACTTCTTTCCATAGAAAGCTCTAAATGCATCGAAATTTCTTATATCTCATATGGGAGGTGACAGATTTTTCTTTCAGCTTTTCATCACTTTAAAGGACATTTGGTGACAATGAGTGGTTTTAGAGGCCTGTCTGTGAGCTGGGCTAAGAGTGAGGATAAATGAGACAGTGAAATTTTGTATGTGCCTTAAAGAAACCCTCCTTTTCCTTCCCATTGCACTGACGATATAATGTTCTTTTTGATGTATCTTCTCCTTATGATCCTCTCCATTCTTTTTTTTTTTTTTTTTTTTTCATTTCTTCTTCCAAGTAACAACATCTTTAACAGCAGTTCAGCTGTTCAGAAACAAACAAACAAAAATATGAGATATTCTTAAAGAATATGAACTAAAAACATCAATCACATAATATGTGATAATCCCACATCTACGTACTGGCACATAGAAGCACAAGCACCGTAAAATCTCCACTTTCTAAGGAAAGGTAGAATTTTGGAGAGTTGGGTTTTCTAAGCAATTGAGAGCTTGTCCTTCAAAGGACCAGAGAGAGAGAGAGAGAGAGAGAGAGAGAACAAAAAGGAAAGGAGAGGAGGGAGGAAAAAAGAAAAGATATTTTGGGTGGAAAACTTTATAAAAAGTAATTTAACCACTCCTATTTTCTTAAAAGAGTCTGGGAGCTATTTAATTTCTTTTCTTTTCTTTTCTTTTCTTTTTGGTATTGAAGTCATCATAATGAGATTCGCGTCTAATACTATTGTAGAATGAAGTTCTACTATCGTGTAATTAAAAACTGGAGTATATAGGTATATAGGGACATTTGCCTGCACACTAAGTGGTCCCAAATTACTGTGCTTTTTAAAAAATTCTTTCATCTGCTTTTCATACATTTCTGTTTCCCCTTTCATTGGACTGGCAGCAATTACTTCTTGGCAGAGTATATGTCCATAGGAAGCCTTCTCCCCACTTTTAAGTTTCTGTCTCTAAATTGCTATGGACATAGAAGTGAGAAAATCAAACTGGTTAGGACAATATGCACAATACGCATAAGTACTTTGAGTGGGGGCCTGAGGGCTATTTCTCCTCTGAGAAAAGTGTATGTATAAGAAACATTTTTAAAGTGTTGTTTTTATGTCTTTAAACTCCTTGTTTCTGAGTTATTTTCTGGATATGTGAGGTTATGCAATGGCTGAATTCTATGTAAGTAAAAAATATATAAAATATTGTTGACTTTCCTACTCCTACCCAGGTTGCATCAGTTTTTCAAATACTTACATTCAGATGATGTATCTCTTTAGTGACCTGAAGTTTTGAAAATTTTAATAGCTCTGTGGATTGAACTGACATGAGAGAAAAATATTTCAAGTCTCCTTCAGCAGTTTTTATGCTCATGAAAACGTTTTCAGTGTATCAAAGCCAGTGTTTGATCACAGAGAAATAGTACCCTCAGAAATCTCTGTCAGGTGCTATATCCCTATTGATGACACTTTCCTCTTTTCCCAGTTGGTTTATAAGATTCATTTTCCAGGACTGGCCGTTTCAGTTTAGGATTCTTTTGGTCAAAAACGTTATCAAGGCAATTGCTAGTTCGTCAGGATTTCCTGTCACAGGCCATAATGAGTATTAAAAAGTCTGGGGGCTAGGAGCATTAGTCACCCAACACATTCAGACTCAACAGAGTGATGTTCCTGATTTCCAGCCCCTTGCCCCGTTTATTCCAGTGTTCTAGGACAAGCAAAAGCTGGTGGCAGGAAGCCATGGGACTGGGGCAGATTGCAGCTGGGCTGCTCTACCACGCAAGTCCCTGAACCCTTGGCCGCCTCCGCTGGCCTGCACTGTTTATATTAACTATAAGGCACAGAGCCATCAGGTGGCACATTTTGCAGTCAGCAAGTTTATCTTATGTTAAAGTTTTACCAAGAGAAATCAAGCAGTGTTTACCCCAGTTCTGCTGCTAGTCATGTGCAAATAGCATCTGTGAACATTGTCAGCACACCTTTTGGACTCCTTCCTTCGTAGCCCTCATCGCAATGAACGTTGGGGGAAAAGCCAGCAACTGTCAAGTCTTTGGTAAATGCTAAAATATTCACCAGAAACGTTTTGTACCCACTGTTGTCTCTGTGCATGGGTGGCTTCCTTGTCACTTTCAGAGCACGTTCATCGATTTCAGACAGTTGTCCTAATGTAAACCCAAACTCAATACTGGCCCCTCTATTGCACAGGTAAAAATCTCTGAATGCTGTAACAGATATTTCCTCACTGTTTAACAAGAACATTCTATGTTTAGGATTTCAAAAAAAATAATTCGAATTTAAAAGAATTTTATAAACCGGATTTCATTGTACTTTCCACCCCCATTATTTGGTACTTATATATCTTTCACAATGTGTTAAGCACTATTCTAAGTGCTTTAATATACTAATCCATTTAATCGTCATAGCAAATTTGTGAGTTAAGTATTATTCCCCCATTTTGAAGATGTGTAAACAGAGGCATAGGGAGATTAAATAGTTTGTTCAACACTTAATACTGCCAGTATATTTCCTAAGAACAAGGATATTCACTTATGTAGCCACCTTAAGTGCAGTTACCAAATTTGAGAAATTTAACATTGATATAAGGCTTACGATCTATATTCCAATTTTTTCAAATGTCCCAATAATGTCCCTGTGGGCATTTTCTCCTCCATTATTACACCCAGTCCGGAATCCTGTATTGCCTTTAGTTATTACTGTCTTTTAAGACTCTCTCTCTCTTTTGTTTTTGTTTGTGGAACTTTCCCATCCCAACCCCTTCCAAGCATATAATTCAGTGAGATTATATGATGTTTGCCACCCTCATCACCATCCATTAGCAGAGCTCTCCCGTCACCTCAAACAGAAGCCCTGCACCCATTATGCATTAACTCTCCCTTTCCCTCCTTTAACACCTCAAATCTGTAACAGTCTCCTTTGGTTTGATAACAACTTAAGTTCAACAGTATACACAGTATGGTCCTATACTCCTCTGTCCCCCCACCATTATGTAATTTTTCTTGCAAATTACATATTTATATAAGTCCAAAACGAGTGATTTATTATTACTTTTTATGTATGTGCCTTTTAGATCTTGTAAGAAGTAAAAAGTGAGGTTACAAACCAAAAATATAGTCATACTGGCATTTATATTTACCTCTGTTGTGACCCTCACAAGAGATATTTATTTATTTATGCTGCTTTGATCTATTGTCTGCTGTCCTTTTCTTTCAACATGCAGAACTCTCTTTAGTATCTCTTGTAGGGCCAGTCCATTGGTGACAGTCTCCTTCAGCTTTTGTTTATCTGGGAAGGTCTTAATCTCTCCATTTTTGAAAGATGATTTTGTCGAATATAGAATTCTTGGTTGGCAGTTTTTTGCTTTTCCCATGGCCTTATTTTCTCCATGGTTTTCAATGAGAAACTGCCGTTTAATCTTATTGAGGGTCCTTTGTATGTTACACATTGCTTCTCTCTTGCAGCTTTCAGAATTCTCTATCTTTGGCATTTGACACTTTGATTATCATATGGCTCAGTGTGGGTCTATTTGGGTTTATCCTGTTGGATGTGTATATTCATGCCTTTTGTTAAATTTGAGGAGTTTTCAGCCTTTGTTTCTTTCAATATTCTTTCTGCCCCATTTTCTCTTTCTTCTCCTTCTGGGACTTTCACTATGTGTGTATCGGTAAGTTTGATGTGGTCCCACAGGTCTCTCAGGCTCTGTTCACTTTTCTTCATTCTTTGTCCTTTCTGCTCCTCAGACTGGTTGGTTTCAATTGTCTTGTCTTCAAGTTCACTGATTCTTTCTTCTGCCAGCTTCAATATGCTGTTGAGTTCCTCCAGGAAATTTTTTTATTTCTGTTACTGTGATCTTCATCTCTGTTTCCTTTTCATGATTTCTATCTCTTTATTGATATTCTCCTTGTGTTCATCAGTTGTTTTCCTGATTTCTTTTAGTTCTTTGCCCATGTTTTCCTTTTGCTCCTTCAACATGTTTAGGATCATTTTTCAAAAGTCTTTGTTTGGCATGCCCAAGTTCTTGTCTTCCTCCTTTTTTAGTTTCTAATTCTTCATCCTATTCTTTTTGCATGACCCATCATTTCCTGTTTCTTTGTGTGATTTATAATTTTTTATTTTCACCTGGACATTTTGGTATTTTAATATGTTATTTCTGAAATTTAGACATGGAGACATCTGTTTCTTAAGTTTGTATGCAGCTAGTGTTGTGACAGAGATTTCCTTGAATGTTAGGAGATGACCAAAACAAAACAAAAAGAACAAAAACAAGAAAAAGAAAAAAACACCTTTCTCAGTCTTTGCCAATTGACCTGTGCAAGCACTCTCCTTCAGAATATAACTGTCTTAACAATAAATTTAGAGACTAGCCTGAGGCAAAAGCATAGTTTGTCTTCATTCTTTTCAACACATGTGTCTTGTCCTTGGTGTGCACAAATGGCCCTAGAAATTTCCCTGTTCACACAGATCTGAATGTCCTCTCTTCCACTGGAAACAGTGCTTCTTCATGGTCCATACCACAGCCGGCATAACTTTGCCCAGGCAGCTGCTGTTTGACTGTTCTCCTACAGTGTTCTGTAGGAGACGTCTGTGAGCTGCCTTCAACAGGCAGGGCAATTTCCGGGATGGCAGCTTGTTCTGTCCTTAAACTGTCACCAGAAAGCCTGGTACCCAGTAAGTGCACAAGGGTTAATCTGCTTCCTCCAGAATTTAGGAGCAACAAAGACTGAAAGCACAGGCTGGGTCTTTGTTGAGTCAATGAGGTGTTGGAGGAAGGGCAAGCCAAGGTGCCATGAGGAGGGTTTGCTATCATTTTTAAGTTGGATTTGTCTTGATTTGACACCTTCCCTGTTACTGCAACCCTTTAACTGTTTTCTGGAGTGCCAAGAAATGGTTCTGCCAGCTCTTGTTTGTTGCTTAAAGCTACCACGTGGCACAGAGTGCTGGAGAGGCTCACAGCACCATCTTGGTTGACCAGAATGCAAAGATGATTTTTTAATATCTACTAATGTTGATAATATTCTAGCCATTACACAAAATGCCAAAATGTTGGGCTCCATGTTCTTTAAGAAGAAACAACATTCAAATTTATTTGGATGACAGAGTTGGGACAGGTCTTGCTTTGCTTTGTTTCTAGATTTTTGGTTTGACAACTATCTTACTTTGAAGTGGGTACAATGACATTGAGAAATAGTACTGAAACTGCTGGACTTCCTCTCTTACACAAAGTGTGTGTATTCTCTCTCTCTCTCTGTCTATCTATCACCATCATCTCTCTAATCTCAACAGGCCACTGCTTGAGGAATGAAATAGTCATCTTACCAGTTAACTGTGTTTTGTAGGTCTTCAGAAAGACTTCATTTTAGCTTTCTCATCATAAAATGTGGGCTTTGTGCCAAGTTTAGAAAGTGTGAAATATTATAAAGGGAAAGTTTGTGGCAGGAAATCTAAGATAAGTCATCTTTTATGACTGGAAGTAAATCCTTAGATTCAGAGATGAGTGCAAATTATAGGTGTGTGTACAATTCACAGTGTCTCTCATATAGCAGGTGATTAAAAATATGAAGAGAAAGAAAAAATGCATGAAGTGGCATCAGGCCCCAGTTTTTCCTGAAAAATGGTATAAATGGATCCCTGCAATGATTAGGCACATGGAATGCTGTAATTTTACTTCTCACGTAAGAGTAAGTATGATCCTGCCTCTCCTAATTCTAATTCCCCAAGTAGAGCATGTCTTAGTTGTGTTCATCTTTTCTGCAATTACTATGCATGTGGAAATGCTAAGTAAATAAATTCTAAAGCATTATACAAGTGTTAGTTAGCATTAGTACTAGCCACTCCTTTCTCATCTTTTGGTTTTGAATCTCAAGAAATTAAAAAAGGTGGGGAGGGGACAATAGGTAGTTGGCAACATAATGCTGAATAAAATACAGCAATCCATTGCCAACATTAGCATTGTGATAATGTAGCTCTATATTTATTTACTAAAATTAAAAAATCTATGATATTTTAGCAAATTTAGTTTAGTCTCCTTAACGATGAAGAATTTCCTTTCCTTGAAGTTATGTGTACCAATACTGGGGAACTGTTTATGTTCCAAAACTTAATGAATGGACAGAAGAGTAGATCCAGAAAAACCTACGAAGTTCCTCAATATTTTAGAAAATGACCAAGTGGTTACTGTGGTAGATTAGAGTGTTATTCATAGTTATTTGCTCCTTCCCCTTTAAGAGGGTTATACACCCTACCCAGGTCAGCCTCCTTATAGGTGGAATATATTTCCCTGCTCCAGTGTCATGCTTGGTCATGTAATTTACTTTGACCAATGTCATGTGAGTAGACATGGTATATGCACTTATGAGCAGAAGCTTTAAATGTGATTGTGAGATTCAGCTTGGTGTCATGTGCTCCTGCCCTCTTCCAAGAGAACAGCATTTCCTGGAAAGAGGCTGCTCCTTCAGCTGTCTCCTGGGATGAAGAAACACCGGGAACAGAGCCACCAAAGACCTGTAGCCTACCAGTACAATGAACAAGAAATAAATTGTTGATGTAAGCTATTGAGATTTGGGGGATTGTTTGTTACTTAGCAAAGCTAACTAGTAAACAGGATTTTGCTGGGATTTGCATAAATGAAACAAGGGCACGTGCTAGTGCAAGAAGACATTACATTTCAAGATAATAAAGACTAGTTTATACATATAAAAGGACTAGCTTACATAGCACAGCATTTGTGGAAGAATATGCCTTAGAAAATCATACCTTTATCTAAACGTCTGAAGGATACTAAGGAAAAATATTTGCAACAGAGTTGATTTTTCATAATTGACAAACAGAGCTGTATCAAAATCGATATTTTCTACAACTTTTATTTTACACATGTATATTTATGCATATATGTGCGTATTAAACACACAGTATCATTTTTATTTTTCTGTACTCTAACTTTACATTTTCTTTGAGATCTAGATCTTGTTAACTGAAGTTTTGCCAATATCTTTTGGGAATGTATGATTGGTTACAGGTTATGCTCCTGCAATTCAATAGGTCTTCATGAAATGTTTATTGAGTATAAATGTTACAAGGAGAATATTAGGTCCCCATGACAAAACTTGAACCTAGAACAGTTCCTGGCACAGAGGAGGTGCTAAAAAATAGTTATTGATTAACTCAATAAATTCTAAGACCTTAGAGTGTAGGTAAGATGGGGGTTACCTTTGCACTGAGGTTTGTTTGCTGTTTAATTATAAATAGCCTCTCCTCTCATTCCATAAAGACTCTGGGACAGCTCACTCTAGAGTAGATGCCTCATATAGATTAGATTATTTTTCTGTGCTTCTCTGCCCACACATATAATGACAATCAAAAGAGAAAAAAGAAAATGTCTAAAATATTTTAAGAAATTTTGAGTTTTGTAATTATGTTCTGTTGCCCTTTTCTTCATCTGTTGAGTGTGTTTTGGGGTTGTTTATATTGTCCTTGTGATTTATTTAAAGCCCACTATGTATGGTCTCCTTTTCCACTCTCCTCCTTATGCTGGACTATACATATCTATCAGAGAAAAATCCCAATTCAGGGTCTTGAAAGCTGTGTTGGAGAACAATGAATTGAGATAATGCACACTGTGAAATTTAGATCCAGAAAGCATTTAGTATGAGAATCAAATTCCACTTAAAGTAAGCACATAACTTAATCCCCATATATATATATATCCAAATATAGTCTGTTACCCAACTCCAGGGGCTCCCTCATACAGCCTCTAGTAGAGGCCTTTACTTACCCACACTGCTGCCCAGTGAGTCTCTCAGAGCATAATTTCTTAGTTGAAAATTCACCAAAGGCACCCAATTGCTTAGAAGGTAAAATTCACACTCTTAAATCCTTAGAAAACATGAAACAACACCCTAGGTCTACACCTAACCAACTAGCCCATGCTGTCCTTTGCTCCTGCTTGCCGAGCGGCCCACTGTCTGCTGGATGCAAGACCACCCCTTACCATCTCCCATTGCCCTAGCCTGGAGTGCTTCCTCTCTGACAACTGCCCAGCTCCTGTGTGATGCCTTTTAGAACCACTCCAGCCCCCAGTGATCTCTATAACAATTATTATAGAAATACCCACATCTCCCTACTTTGAACTTTGGTGGTGAGGGTCCCAACCTCCTGCAGCTGCAGACTCCTGGGGGTGGGGAGTGAGGCTATACAGTTATTGTTATAGCTACATGGATCTGTATGTACTCCAAGCATCGTCTGTGGACCAAAGAAATAAAAATACAACTGTCTCACAGTGAGAATCATCAACATCTTTTGAAATCTAAACAAAGACCCTCATCATCACTGGTGATTAGATCTTGATTATTGGGCCACTAGTCATATCCAATGATTTCCATTTTTCAATGATAAACTCTCTCCAAGAGTGCTTTCAGCACCCCTATAAATTGAGTTCTCTTGGAAAATTAGAATCTTGATAGAAATGTTGATTGCCTTCATTATAGCCAGTCTCCTTTTCTGTTTTTTTTTTTGACAAGAAAATATTTTGTTCAATTATTGGGTGGCTCCACCTCTGCCTCAGAAGATCTGTTAGCCCAAGGCATCCAATGATTCTAATCTCTCTTTGTTCATTGGCATCACCTTAGGGACTTTTAAAGGCTTTTGATACCCAACTCCTCTCAAGACATCAGAATTCTTTAAGGTGGATACCAAGCACAAGGGGCTTCTAGTACCCCAGGGTTGAGAATTACTGATCTAAGGCAGTCCTTGCCATTGAGTGTTTGGTTATAGACATGACCAATGGGAAAAGGAAAATCTTCTGGGATTTTCTCCAGAAAAAATGTCTTCTCTGATAAGTGAGATCTATGAGGAAAAACTGCTAATTTGTCTGTTTCAAGGCAATTTTGAAAGGCTGATGAAGTCTGGAGCTTTGGCAGCATCTATGAAACCATTAGGAAAGAAGACTGAGGACAAAGTCAACGTGCTGAGAGAACGGAAGAGCAGAAAGATGGAAAGAAACTGAGCCCAGGATACTGTCATTAAACCTCAATGAACTAACTACAGGAATTGAACCCAGGACCTCATCCGTGGGAAACGAGCGCTCAACCACTTGAGTACATCGGCTTCCTGAACTAACTCTTGAACTGCTCTGCCTCCAAACTTCTTGTTATGCAAGATTATAAAGCACCTTTGTGTTTAGGTCATTTGGTCGGGTTTTCTGGTAATTGTAGCTATAGTTATCTGGAATGATATTTTGACCTTTCACCCTTTCCCTAGATTGCTTGTTGTGCCCAGACATGTCTGAATCTCAGCGGAAGGCACAGCCTATACTCTTGCTGGCCCTCTGGTCTCTATGAAGAAATACTGAGCTGCTCAAGGGCAGGATACACAGTTTGTTTCTTTGCTTTGGGTATAACATATAAGCCATAGTAAGCACCCCGAAATAGCAATTACTGTTCATAAAATAGTTGTTGAATGCATGAATATATACTTTTTGCAAATGAACACATGCTCCTACAAAGAACAACTGAATGGCATGGAAGAATGATGGTACTCGTGTGTCCCAGCTCTGTCCTCCTTCTTTTCACTTCTGTCATGAGCCCAATCCCATGAGGGTGGCAAGAAGTCAACTTTCCTGTCTCTGCCCTGAGTGAGGGCACACGTGGTATCATAAATTTAATAAATATAACATAGTAAAAATATTTTAAATTGAATAAATGAAATATAATAAATAATAACAAAACTCTCCATTTACCCCTAATTATTGAGGCAGTGAGAGAACAATCATGTATGCTTATAATTCTTTGTAACTAGCAGTAAGAGCCTCCCAGGAATGGCTAAAATTGCCTACTAAACTGTAAGCTCCGTGAAGGCAGCAGCCGGGTCTGCCTTGTTCACTGCTGGGTCCTCATAATGTAAGTGCTCGCTAAATGCTTGATGATGGAGTAAATGGTGAACTACTCTGAGGGGCCCACGGCTATGGCAGAGTCAGCCCAAGTCAGGGCCTGTCAGGAGCTGCTTCTGGGACTTGGAGAAAACATTTAAATGGATGCATTCGGACAGTTCAGCCAAAGGGCTTCACTGAAATCTCACTGGAAATTTGTTGCAGAAAAAGCACTTGGGCATTTAATGTTGCACGTGGATAGAAATCCGTAATATTGATAATATCTTCCATGTATGGAGCAGATGCTACGTGTCACTGTGCTAGGTACCATCAGGCATTAACTCAATCTTCACAACACTCTGTGGGGGGCTGTGGCAGGCCCCCCAAGGTGGCCCCTGATGAGCCCCTCCTCCTGGCGTACACCGGCTGGATTTAAGTATTTGCTTCTAATTAATAGTATATGGCAGGAGTAATAGAAGGTTATTTTCAAGCGGAAGTTATAAAAAGAATGTGGTTTCTGTCTCCTGTTGTGAGTTGTTCTGGAGAGAGGCCTGTCAGGCAAAGAACTGATGGGGGTCCCCAGCCAATAGCCAGCGAGGAACTGAGACCCCGAGTCCAACAGCCTGCAAGCAATGGAATCCTGCCAACAACCACGTGCATGGATTGGGAAGAGAATAACTCCTCCAGTCAAACCTCCAAGTGGGACTGCAATACCTTTCAATACCTTGAGCCAAAAGCTCCCAGCTAAGTCATGCCTGGATCCCTAATGCACTGAAATTGCAAGATAATAAATGCTTATTGTTTTAAGCTGCTAAATTTTAGGATAATTTGGTATGCGGCAGTAGATAACTAAGACAGTGATTTATTATTATTTTAACTTTACAGAAGTGGAGACTGAAGTTCAGAGAGGATAGGAAATGACAGAGCCAGGATGCAGACCTAGGCAATCTGACTTCAGAGGCTCCCTGACTAATGTCCAGGGTCAGTTTTGGATAGTGTTAAACACACTTCTTTTGTCCAGCCAACGTTGGTGCTGGGCAGAAACTTTGTGTTTCTACATTTTAGGAGAGCTAATATGAGTCAATATGGGGACTGTTTCCTCCCAAGCTGAGTGAAAATTTCGAATGATCCCAAAGATAAAAATTTATGGATCATGCCAGCAACACTAGACCATCATCATTCCATTTCTAACAAAGATGACCTCCCTGTCTCCCAGTCCGCCACTCCTAAAATAATCACGCAACACTTTGCTGTGTCTCCTATCTGCTCTCTCAAAATTATGCAAATACCACCAAATTCATCTTTATATACCTGTGAACATACATAAATGTTTCTATGTATATACAGGCACATAATGTGCTCATAATTGTTCCTGTTCTCTATGGCTGTCAACAAATCACCCCAAAACTTAGAGGTTTAAAACAACAGAAAGCGTTTTATCCTCTCTCCTGCGCTCAGCTGCAGGGTTCTGGCCTGGTCTTGCAGTCAGGAGGCCAGAGCTGGAGCAGCTGAAGCCTGGTGCCCTCTGTCTCTGTCCGCGTAGTTGCAACTTTTCTCCACGGGCTCTTTCTGCAGGTGTTAGCTGGGGCTTCCTAACAGTATGGCGATCTCAGGCAGTCGGGCTGCTTTACAGGTGCTGAAGGCTACAGGAGCGAGTTTTCTAGCAACCAGGCACAAGGACCGCCTGTTAGTACCCAGACTCAGAAGTCCCCTGGAGACATTTCTGCTATACGCTATTGGTGAAGGCATTCACGAAAGCCTGCCCCGTTTCACGGGATGAGGCACAGACTCATGTCCCAATGGAAGGAATGTCAAGGAATTTTCAGACATTTTAAAATCTCCACAATGATCTGCTCATTCAGCCTTACTGTGGAGTAAGTGCACATACCCAGGGGGTCCCTAAAACATTTCAGGGGTACAGAAAAAAGATTAGAGCTTATAGTCTGTGGGTTTTTTGTGTGTGTGTCTTAAACAATTTATTGAAGTATGTCATTCACACATGAACATACATAAACTATAAGTGTTCAGTAAACATCGTGATCTTCCCAACAAACATGCATAACATCATACAGGGGTCCCACACATCACACCCCCCCCCCCCAAACACCCTGCATTGTTGTGAAACATTTGTTAACAAATCATGAAAGAGCATCGTCAAAGTATTACTACTAACTATAGTCTGTATCTTACTCCCCTATACTTTTTTTAAAGGATTTATTTACTTTTATCCATTTTTATACCCCCCCCCGTTTTTGCTGTTTCTGTGTCCATTCACTGGGCAACTCTCTGTGTCCATTTCCCACCCTCTCTTCTCATCCTTCTTCTCCTGTCTTCACTGGGATTCTATCCTTGGGATCTCCCATGTGGGAGAGAGGCATCCCACCGCCTGCGCACCTTAGTCCCTGGTTTTTCGGCACGTCTCGTCTTGGCTCTCCCTTGTGTCACTCTCCTGTTATGTCATCATCTTGCTGCGTGGCTTGCAAGGCCTGGCGGCTCACCCGCTTGTGGGGCCTGGCGGTGTACCTGTGCATGGGGCCTGGTGGCCCATCCACCTTCTATATTTTTCTTTTCTTTTTTTTTTAAAGATTTTTACTTATTTATTCATTTATCCCCCCCCTTGCTGCTTGTGCTCGCTGGGTCAGCTAACCACGCCGTGCGGGCGGGCTTGCCTTCACCAGGAGGCCCCGGGAACCGAACCCGGGGCCTCCCATATGGTAAACGGGAGCCCTACTGATTGAGCCACAGCCGCTTCCCTATATTTTTCTTTATTGTATTTTTACCAGGAGGTCCTGGTGGTCGAACCCAGGTCCCTCCACATGGGAGACGGACGCCCAGCCACCCGAGCCACATCCATCCCCCTGCTATATCTCTTAAGGTTGACCAAAGATACCCAAAGTTACAGTCTTTTTCCATACAGGATGGTCATATAATAAATCAGGCTTAGTTTATCACCAGCATTCTAAGAAACAGACCTAGGGAGAAAAACTAGGTCTGGGGACACATGCATGGTTTCTAATATAGTGAATGTTTAGCCTACCCTGATTATCACAAAATCAGGACAGCGAGAATATTCGCATATAGTCTGTGTTTTAACTCACTCTTTCTACTCTATTTTTGTTTCTGCTTTATTATACACATATATTTCTTTCTATAAATAAATACATTGTGTATTTATTTATAGAATGTGTCCCAAAGTTTTTGCTAATGAGATATACAAGGAAAATCTTTATCAGATGTTACTAAACACCTTGTCCGGACCCTCGCTTCCCTGCCTCCCCCTCCCCCACCCCAGTACTAACAAATGAGAGCTCCTCTATATCAGGACCTACCAATCAGCTTTAACCTTTCATTTTTAATGGCTTCATAGAGTTCTATTGCCTAAACCCAGTCTCCATTGATGGATATTTAGGTAGATTCCAGCTCTTTTGCTATTAAAAACAATGATGTAATGTATATCTTTGTTCTTCTATATGTCTTGGCAGGATTCTTGCCAATCTATTTGTAGGCTAAATTCAAGCAGTGGAATTCCTGGACCAAAGGATATGCGCATTTAAAATTATGATTGACATTGGTAAATTGCTCCCTGAAGAGTCTCTGATAGTGACAAAATGTCCGTGAATTGACAGTCCCCAAAATAATATTTGTGAATGCCTGTGTGTACACACATCTTCACGGCACTAATCATTATAAGGCATTGCAATCTTTGCCAGTTAGGTGGAAAATGGCATCCTGAAGTCACTTGGCTGTGCGTCTTAAATGTTAAGGGACCGGGAGTGTCCTTTCAGGTTTATAGGATGTTTGTATCAGTTTTCTTGTAAATTGCCCATTCTTATTCTTTGCCCTGTTTTAAAATTGAGTTACTCTGCTTTTTCTTTATTGATTTGTACTAGCTCTCTGTAGTTTAAGAAAATTAGTTCTGTGTTTCTCATTTATGTTGCAAATATTTTCCCATTTGTTTTTTAAGTAATTTTTTCATACAAAAGTTTGTATGCTTTTATGTATTATTTTTATTGTACTGTTTATATATTTTCTTCTTAACCATGGTTTCTATGCTAGAAAAGTCTTCCCCATATTGAGATCGTCAATAAATGTACTCATGATTTTTAAATTGTATGGTTTCAAATTTCACCTTTAAATTTTTGATCCACGTGGAATTTATTGGGAGTAAAGAGTAAAATAAGAATCAGCTTAAGTTTGACCTACTTTTCCAAGTGGCCAGCCAGTGGTTCCGCCATCATTTGTTGAGTAACCTCTTTTCAGCATTTTCAGGCAACTCTTATTACCTTCACCCAATCTACACTCGCCGAGTGTCTATCTAGTGAAGATCATTCCGGGAAAGATGATGGCAGTGACCTGGAATTAGGCTAGAATCTACTGTTTACTTATGAGAAGGGAAAGAAATTGAGAATAAGGCACATGAAACTCCTCACTACAAGCAGATACAAGTGCCACCGTGGGGCTGAGCTGAGCTGCCCCCTGCCCTCTCTGTGATCATTTCCTTTGTTTATTTGGCAGTTCTTACCCACTGATGGGAAGACATGACACAGCATATCTTTTCCAGATCAGTGAGCTAGGCACAACCTCTCTGCAAGTTGCTTTCTCAAAGTGCATTTGGAGAGTGTTCAGGAAAAGCTACCGATGAACAAAATGGAATTAAAAAGAAATCATTTGCCCTTGTGAAGTTGAACAACTGTATGACTCCGTGTTGACATGGCCCTGGTTTTTAGGAAGGTGGGAGGGACTTTGCACTGTCACTAATCCACTGGGCGTAGGGGTGGGGCACCTCTGGTGAGATTTTCACTCCATCCCTCTATTGATGTGATAAAAGCTAGAATTGGGGTGAAGCTAGCTTTCCATCAGTGTTCTTTATAATTGCCTGATCTAGGCTGACTGGGAAAAGTTGTGCTGGCACTGGAATTCAGACCTCCCCTACATGTATTTGAGCCAGCAACTACAAGGCATTCTCCTGGGTGCCCAGGGATTCTAGCCAGCTGCCTGGGGCAGCCTGAGGATGCCTCTTCCCCGCATCTGAAAAGTGTAAAGGCTGGAGGCCAGCCCCAGATTCCCGTCTGAGGCAGCAAAGCCCTCCCACCCTCAGTCCTCCTCCTGGCGCTCCTAGCAGGGTCTGGCTTCTTCCACGTCCTTACGGAAACTCAGATGTCCCAGAGGGGCGAGCAGGAGTCCCCACAGCCTCACGGCCCCACAGCTCAGCACCCATTCCCTGAATGTGCCGACACTGGGTCCACGGAGACCTCACCAGCACTCCAGGCTAGTCAAGGACCCAGCTGTCCACCTGGGGCTGGAGAAGACGCTTCAGAGTTGCGGTGAGGGTTCCCAGGGTGCTCCACAGCCCCGGCGGGCAGAGGGGAGGACGCCCAGCCTCCTCGCAGGGTCCCTGAGGGAAGCGGAAGACGGTGCCAGTGCCAGCTGCTAAGATCTTGTCCAAGTGAGGCTGCTTTAGCTTCACAGATAAGAAACAGAAGTACAGCACCTCAATTTAAAAACAATTTAAGGTATCATGCTAATTAAAGGGGCCTACAGGCACCAGACCTGACTAGATTTAGATCCAATAGTTAATAAAAATCAGATGCTCTGAGAATAAGAATTTCATGTAAATGCAAATATGATCCCCCAATGAGCAATTGAGCAGCATTACAACAATTTTTTTTCAGGCTGTGGATATTTTCTGTCATCAGCTATATTATTTCTGACAGGGGAAAGTGTGGGTGGGGCTACTGCCTTTTTTATTCACGTATAATCACCGCAATTTGCTGAAGAATTGCTGAAGAAGATTGAATGACTCATATTTTTGTCAAGGAAGGGAGGGAGGGAGAGAGGAAGGAAGGAAGAAAAAGAAAAAGAGAAAAAGAAAGAAAAAGGCAGTTTGGAATGAAAGGCTTCATAAAATCCAATACCAGCTAAATCATCTAATACCCCCATTTCCAATTTTTTCCCTAAAGAATTTGGCCTCATGAGGTCCCTCTTTGAAGTCAAAGTTTAGTCTTCTAGTTGGAGGATCCCTTTGTTTCTTTACTGACATTAAGCCACTAAGGCTCGCAAGGAAAATCACCTTTTAGCCAACACAGCAGCAGTCATCCCGAGAGCACGAGGTGCGAGAAGATGTGCCACTGTGTCTCAGGACAGGACCCACACTGAGGCCACGCGCTCGAAAGCGGTCCACAGAGCACGTCCAGTGACCCGGGGGCAGGACGTCCTTGGCAGGCAGGGGCAGGCGGCAGGGCTGTTCCCACGGGGACGCAGCGGCCTTGCAGTCCAGGAGAGGACGGCTCTCCTAGGCAAAAGGAGACCCGCGTCGGCTTGGATCTTGAAAAGTGGAAGTGTCCCCTTCCCAGCCGTGCCCGGCGCCCTGCCTGTTGCTCCCTGGTGGCCATAGGGACCCCCCCCGGCCGGCGCCTGTGGGAAAGCTGCCCCCGCGTAGTAGCAAGCCCCGGCGTCCCTAAGACACAAGGCTCAATTTCTCAATCAAACTTGGTTTAGTTTGGGGAAAACATTTTTTTGGTCCTGAATAAAATCACTGTGGTTTTTCTCTTTAATTGCTGCTTGCAAGGAAGAATTTCATCATTTTCCCATAAAACCAAAATATGAGGATGCTGAGCAGACCTTCTTTGTTCCTTTTCTTCCAAGTCCCTCAGTTCTCCCCCCCCACGCCCCTCTGCTACAGGTCGGTCCCTGTGCAACCCCCACGCATCCCTCGCCCTGTGCCCTGCACCCTTTGTCCTGGTCAGACTTCCTCCTTCCAAACCCACCTCCACGCGCAGCTCAGGGTCTTCCCACCCCTGCAGTGCAGGAGCGCCCTCCGTCCCCTCCCGGGAGCTGCCCGCACTGGGGAGTTTACTGCTTCCTCCGTGCAGTCGCCCTGATTTTCCCACCATTACTCTTGCCCTTCTCGCCGCGGGCACTTGGTAACTCATCAGTTGAGCTATCCACCAACGGCGAGTGAGCTCCCTTTACGGCTCAATCACATTGCGCAAGATTATTTTGCACTTGCTCTTTTTCAAGTTCTTCTAAAGTCATTTCACCTGCGTGGGCAAATGTGCATTGTCTCTTTGGCCAAAATCCTTTAAGAAAAAAAATCTTTTTTCTAGTTCTTTTCTATTGCCAGTCTTCTCCCCAGAGTATTTTACCCACACATTGGCAACCGCATGCTGCTGAAGGACCGATTCCTGTCCTTTCTGCTCCGTCGAGCAGGGCGGTGTCGGGGAGTGAGTGGCTTGTTAGTCAAGGCTCCCGGATTCCTTTAAACTGTTCTGGCGCTGACTCACTGGGGCAGCGTGGACAAGTCACTTCCCTTTTTCATCCCTAACTTCTCCAGCCTTAAAACGCTCTCTGCACATTTTGAAAGAACATAGCTAGAGTGGATGTGATGTTCTTTATACATGAGGTCAGAGCAGAGGGGGGCACTAATAACGATTCTGGGACAACAGGCTTAAACAGGTTTGTCTTTGGCACAGTGGGATGTGTGGTTACCTTATGCATACTAGGTTCTGGGATCCCAGTAAAACCTGGGATCGGAACGGGCGTTCCTTCGTTTATCGCCTCCAAGCTCATCAAGAGAGAGGAACAGCAGCGTGCAGCTGTCTGTGCTTTGCTCTGGAGAAGGGGGCGAGAAAGTCAGCCTGTCTTTCATACATTTCTAACCTGCATGTAAACATGATCAGACACAACCCCCCAGCCTCCACAGGGTGACCTAAGAAATGGTGGGTGAAGCTGGCAGAGCCGTCACCATTGTGGAAGGAGGCTCTTACCTGCTGGTTATTTTAAGTCCCAGCAGCAAGCATTATGCCATGCCCTGTCCCTCTGAAGTTTAAACCATCCTTGATATTGAGCACTTGCCTATTTCGTACCTAAAAATAACACCCAGCCAAGTAGATTGCATTGGGCCCAGAGGAATAGCTAAGAGGACTACAGTGTGGCCCATGGGCCCATGGTATCTTCTGAGAATCCAGTCAGTGAATTCCGGGTCTGTAGAACTCAGGCTCCCTGACTTAATACCTTTTTCTAGGGAGGAACATCCAGGCCAAATAAAGAACCAGTATGCAGCACACAACCATGACAGGAAATCAGCAGAGAGCCACCCATGCTGGGCTTGGACACCAGATCCGGGCTCCCGGCAGCATTTTGCCCGCAGGAGGCTATTGTTTTACTTCTAGTTCCCCACCTCCTTGAGGGAAGCCAAGCTAAACAGGGATCTGGGTGGGGTCAGATGGCCAGCCAATGCCAGTTCGCTCAGGGTTCACCTCCTGCCCGAAGGAGAAGGAGCCGAGCTAGCGTCTCCAGGTGTAGGCAGGTTTCTGCGGTGCCCATTTCCCTGTGGAAAAGTGCAGATTTCTCAAAGGCCATTGAGCAAAAGAGCCAAATTGTCTTCAGCCTGGGCCTAAAGGGGTGTGTGTCCCAATCTAGCTAGAACCCCTGGGGGGGCCACGTTTAAGCTGGACTTTTACAGGTCTTGCCTTGAAAGCTTTGGCTACGCCTGGATCCCTGGTTTCCTCAGTATCAAAGACCAGGCCAGCCCCGCAGGCAGAGTCCTGAGCCGTGGCCTTTGCCCCAGGGCAGCCCCCCTGACAGCTTGGAAAGGCTGGTTCTGTTAGAGGGAGGGGAAGAGGGTCAAGTGTTTGCTCCATTATTAAAGCGAGAGGAAGAGGGAGAAGAACAGGTGGTGGCTGAGTGTATTTATTCTCTTCTAAAATTTAAAATTTAAACTGGATTGAAAACGTCTGCGCGAACACGTAAGCCATCCTGATTGCCAGCGCATTGGTGGGCGACGTGTTTCCTCTCTGCCCTGCCCTGCACGTTGTTGGCACTTGATGACTGCAGCAACAACTGCGAAGTGCTGGCTGCCTTTGGAGGAGTATCTAGATGGCACTGGAGTGTTTGGGTGGCATTCTCAGGGCTTCCTTCTAACTGAAAACGGAGGCACCGACGCAATCTGGAAGGCCCCCGGTAGCTTAACTCCAAGGTGAAAGCATTTCTCTTTTCTCCAGAAACCCCAAACACGTGTGACACACACACTGATCTTGGGGAATATGGAAAAGGGAGTGAGCTGAGACAGGACGACCTGAACGGGGCTCATTTCCCCCGTCCTTTCTAAGCAAACTCCTACAGTCTGCATTTCCTCATGGAGTAATTCTGCGGTTGTCACTGTGTTAAATGATATTTGATGACAGTAATGCTCTTGGACCCCCAAGCATTGTAAACATGATGACCGCCAGTAGAATGTAACAAATTGAGACACGTTCTCGTAACAAGCCATAACCACACTGCGAGGATGTGATAGGACGGGGCTTGAGGCCTGCCAGAGGGACATCCCCTGGTAAGGATATTGACGCCCAGAACTCTGCGGCCTGAAACCCAGTGCAGACGCCACTCCAGTAGGCGTCAGGTACAGGCAGACCGACACCCAGTTGCTCTGATTCCGGGCTCCGAGGCCACATGGCGCTGCCAGGCTTGCTGCCGTCCCCGTGGCATGGCGGTCAGTCGCCTCCCGCCAACAGCTTTGGGCTTTCTGCTGCGGCCCTGTCCGAGTGGCTCCTGAGACCTCTTGACAAAGGTCCCCACGTGCCTTGTGTTGGCCCTCAGGCTGATGGACTTCTTTTTTTATTTTTTATTTTTTTTAAAGATTTATTTTATTTACTTCTCCCCCCTCCCCATGGACTTTAGAGACTGCTATCCTCCACCTGTAAGTGTGTGGCATGCCTCGGCCTGGTTTTTGCATGCTACTTCTGTTGGCACCTTGAGAGGAAGCAAGCAAATAAACTGCGTGGAGCATCCAACCATAGTCATACGGAATCTACTTTGGATTTGCAATCATTTCTCAGGTTGCAATTTTACAACAATTACACGACACAATTTTAATGCTAAGTAACTGCTCTTCTGCTTTCCATTCATTTATGTCTGTAGAGGCTTTGCCTCAGCTCAGGGAGGTGACTGTAAAATTAGGCAGCTGGCTCTTTTAGTCCCTTTTGATTTCCTATCACTCCGCCCCAACTGCAGAAGCTCAGTGGAAGAGCTACTCCAGGTAGCAACAAAGAGCTTGGACACTGCAAGAAAATAAAAGTTGGTAGTTGGGGATGAGACAGGCCAGTGGGGAAGGAAGAAGGCATTCTTGAGGAGGTCCATCCTCACTGTTGAAGACTTATTAACTAGAGTTTTCTTCCTTAGCTTCCTTGGCTTTGACGCTGTCCTGATAGCTAGAGGGAAGGCTCAGCAAGGCTCATCACGTGGGAGGCAGATGGTTCTGGCGAGAGCTGAAGAACTGCAGAGGCTCAGATGAGTTAGAATGAGTCACCAGCCCAGTCCTCTTTCTAGTTAGACAGAGGCCATGCCCCAGTTTTGTAACACTGGATGGCCCGGCTGCCTTCCAGCTGCCTGGAGACCCCCATCTCAGCCTGCATGCACCCCACCGCCTCCTGGTCTTCTGAGCAGTGCCAAGCCCAGCTTTCCTCAAGCCATCCAAAGAAAGTCTTGCTGAGCTGTCCTCAGCCAGTGCTCTTCCCTGCGGCAGGTCCTCTCCCCAGAGCCAGGAAGCACCACCGTTGACTCACATCCAGCCAGGGAGAAACGCGAAGAGGAGGTGACCGAGTGATGTCGCCCCAATCTCTGGAGGATGGAAAATGTTTTTCCTGCTGCCAGGCTTTGTGCATTCTTTGGTGCTGACTCAAATCAGGGCAAAGTCACTCTAAAATGCTTACAATATCAGTTATAAAGAAACCCAAAGAACATGTAAAACAACGTGTAAAACAGCCAACATTGGGTTACTTGACTTATTTATTCATGTAGTGAGAAAAATTTCAATTTCTTCTTCTTTTTTAAAGGAATCAATTTTATTGATACATATTAATAAAGCATACAATTCACCCGAAGTATACAATCAATGATATCTGGTATAATCGTAGTTATGTGTTCATCACTTCAATCACTATTAGAGCATTTTCATTATTTCAACAACAATAATAATAATAAACAGAAAACAGACAAACAACAAGAAAATTCCTCACCTCTCAAGCTCTCTGTGCTTCCCCTACTGTACATAGCTGCTGTTTCTGGCTATTCTATCCGAAGTGTATAATCAATGCTTTTAGTAGATTCGCATTGATTTCTTCTTAAACGTGAAAGGAACAGGCTGGGTGGCCGAGGATGGTATCTGATTATGGAAAGACAGATTTGGATACAAATTTCCTAAGGTTTTGGATGCCAGGCTGCTGCCTTGGACGGTATTCAGAGGGGAGCCTTTGAAAGTGTATGATTGAAAGGAGAACAAACACAACTTTCCATTCCTAATGCTCTCTTATCATTTCAGCAAATCCTGTGTCCTCCTACAAGAGAGATGGATGTTTCCCAGGGTTAGGATGCTGGCTGTGGCACGCTGGACCCTTCACCTTTTGGAGCCTGTCCTGATTCTTCAGCGAGACATGGCAGGGACATCTCTGGCTCTCTACCTGGCGCCCTGTGATAGGAAATAGGGAAGCAGAGGCAGGGCAGCTGGGCAGGGTTGAGGTGACATCACCTCTTTCTCTTAAGTCCGGGGACCCTCCCTCAAGGTGTGGCCTGCGCGAGAAATGGATGCACAGCTCAGCAACCAAAACCAGCACGCCCAGCACACCTCACCTCCAGATTAGCACGTGACCCACATCTGTCCATCACCAATTATTGAGAGTTCCTATGTACAAGCCATGATGGGGGGTCGAAGGTTGTGTGAAACATGGTTTGGGGCTTACAGAAGTTGAATTAGGGAATTGAGAAGTTCTGGAAGCGGCCCAAGGATTACTGGCAACAATAAGTGAGACAAAAAATTAAACAGAATTACATGTGACCTGGCAATTCCCCTTCTAGGTATATAGCGAAAGAAAATGAAAACAGAGTCTCAAATGGATACTTGTACTATTTATAGCAGCTTTATTTGCACTAGCAAAAGGGCGTAACACACCCCTGGTGGTGCACAAAATGTGATATATACACATAATGGAATATTATTTGGCTCTAAGAAAGAATGAAGTTTGGAGACATGCTGCAACGTGGAAGAAACTTGAAGACATTCTGCTCAGTGAAATTAGCAAGACACATAAGGACAGCTATTGTATGATGCCTCTTAAAAGAGATGGCTTGAAATGGCAAATCCACAGAGACAAGAAGTAGATTAGGGCTGGGGGCTGGGGGTGGGGGGCGGGAGCAGGGACGTGGAGTGTATGTTTGGTGTGGATATGGAATATGTGTAAATAAAACTAATTAAAATAATAAAAATATTAAAAATAAGTGAGTAGGATGGCAGGGAAGGCTTTGAGAGGAGGTTGAACCAGAGCTGGGACTTGAAGTGTAAACAGAATTAAATAGGAAACCAGAAGATGGGAAGGTGCTTTGGCATGGCGAGAAAAAGGCATAGGTGACCAACGTGCAAGATACGCTGGGGAGAAAGCGGACACTCCCGCATGGCTGGCCTGAGGACTTATCTGGGGGGCAGCGGGTAAGAAGGTGTGTTTAGATCAGCCTTGGGAAGTGCCTGGAAGTCAGGCTAAGGGTTTGGACTCCATGTGGAGAGGAGCCTTTAGAAGTTGTAAGTAAGGAGGCTCGGGTTCAGTGATCAGTATTTACTGAGACCTTGCACCTGTCGGGGTCTGTGTCAGGTAATGGGGCTACAGCCCTGAGGAAGACGCTGTCTTTTCCCTCAGACCCTCAGAGAGCTTACAGTTTGGGGGCCAAGACAGATAAGAAGCGGATATTTTCAGTAGAATGTGACAGGTGCCATGATAGAATTATTCACAGGTTGCTGTCAGAGCCTCAGGTGGGGTGCCGAAACCTGCCGTGGGAATCGGGCGCATTTCGGAATCCTAGATTCTAGAGAATGAGCACAAAGCTCCAGAGGATGGGAGCAGAACTGCGAGGCCTGAAGAAGAAAACACCACTGTTTTCGTGAGAGCACAGGGTGGGAGGTGGAGAGCAGTAAGGGCTGAAATTGTCTGTAAAAGATGGAGTTCCTACTTTATCCTGCCGGCAATGGAGAGCCATAGAGGAGGAGGGAGATGGGTCCCGAACCAAGGGAGTGGACTGGAGGCCAGGAGAGAAATCAGCAGGTGAGTTGGGGAGAGAGTAGGGGCGTGCTGGTGTGGGTAGAGGAATCTGACAGCACTGAGGGCTGCATGGGGGCAGAAGACTTAGGGAGTTCCGAGGCACCTGCTGGGCACAGGAAAGACTTCTGGGGACGGCGGGCGTACTGGGGGACTGGGGGTGGAGGGGACTTGTGACCCCGAGCCAGCGAGTGTTGTGAAAATGAAGGGGAGAGGAGGGTACAATAGGGTCAAGACACAGAAAGGTGTTTCCTAGAGATTCCAAGACCAAAGAGTCTCAGAGAGAGGGAAATATATTCTATTTAGAGAAGAAAAAGAGTCATTGCTCTGCTGCCTTGGAAAGAGAGTTTTAGTATTATAAAATGGTTACCGTGGTGTTTCATAAGAACCGGTTTGCCCTTCCCTTGCTTGGTATCCTTAATAGCTAGGTATACACAGCGCTTCTCCCTCCCTCCCTCTCTCTCCCTCCCCCTCCCTCCCCCTCTCCCTCCCTCCCTCCCTCCCTTTCTTTCTCTCTCCCTCCCTCTCTCCCAGCCCAGGGAAGTTTCCAAAGAGGTCTTTGTTCAGCAGTCATGATGACAAGCTCCCATTGTACCCTGTGTTCCCAGCATTCCTCCCAACACCACCAGGAGCTAGGTACCACCTCACGTCTGTTTCGTAGACATGGAGCAGAGGCACAGAGACGTCACACCACTGGCTTAAGGTCACACAGCTAGCAAATGGCAGAGCCTGGATTGCAAGGCAGGTCTCCTGACTCCAAAACCCATACAAACTCGCCATACTGCCACTTCTCCGTGCTATGCTCTTTCAACCTCACAGTTTTCCAACAGAGGATATAGTTCCAGTGAATTTTATTGCAGAGACACATGATCCTCGGCACTCTTTCAACTTGCTTGTAGCTCATGTACCCAGAACTCTCCATTTTTCGGCAGTTCCATTTTCGGGTGCCTGCTTTTCCTGGCCAGGCATAGAGCCACCCAGGGAAGCCACTTGCCTCGTGTAAAGCCTCCCGAGGCTGCTGAGGGCTGCGCCTGCGCAGTGCAGCCTGGCCCCGGAGAAGCCAGGCTTTGCAGTCATCGGACGGCTGTGACCGAGGACTTCAGAGCAAGGACAGTGTGCTCCACTGGCCTGATCTAGATAGGACGCTGCAGCAGCCGCTCACGCCTGTCTCCTGGGTGTCGTAAGGAGTCCACGCACCCAGCCCCCATAGCCTGTCTCTAACAACTAGGGGAGGAGGGAATTTATAGCTTAGGGAACTTTTTCCAGAAGAGTAACTCTCCAAGGATGATTTCTGTAAGTCTCTTGAATGAGCTTTACCCCGTGTAGAAGCCCTGCCCAGAGTCCTCTCCCTCCCACTCGCCACATGCTGCCTGCTCCAAATGTCAGGGTTTTCATTTCACCATGTTATAATGAGCGGCATAAACTTAAAAACAGCCAAATACCACCCTATTTACAGTAATTTTCTATTTTCTGAAGTCATCACGAAAACTCTCCTTAACAACGTCAACTCCAGATCCTACGAATCGTGAGCAAAAAGCCCCATCCTACAGTCCCCAGCCACAACCCCAATCAGCGCCCTGTTGCTCCGGCTCTGTCCTTAGCCCAGGCAGCTTCTTCCATCACGTGCTTTTTCTGCAATACGGAGCTGGGGGCAGAGAGAACACTAAGTTCCCTTTCCCCAAACTGGGGACGGACATACACACACACACACACACACAAAATCTCCAAGCAAGCAACCAGGACTCAGAAGAATGCCTAGTTACACGTGCAGGGGCTCCTGGATTTCCTCAAATCTGCACTCGGTTTATGGCCGGGGCTCAGCTTGTGACGACAGATGCATTTCCCTCTGGGTGAACAAACTGACCCCAACCCTGCCTCTCCTTAAGGAGGCCATGTGATTTCTTCTCGAATGACAAGATCTTAAAATGAGACGAGGATGAGGTGATGGCCATTTCCACCTAGAAGTTTTCACCTAGAATACACATTTTTTTTTTTTTTTTTTTTTTGTCTTTCATCACTGTAACGTATTTTATCTTTTATGTACAGTGTCAATTTCTTCTTATGTTCCCTCCCAGTGCCTTATTTTGTGTTTTTTTTTTTTTTTTTGCTTTATTTTCAAAGAAGCTTTAGGTTACAGAAAAGTCACGGAGAAAATATAGGGGATTCCCCTATACTCCCACTCCCCTTCTAACTTATCCCCTATTAATAACTTCTTTCATGAGTATGGTAGATTTGTTACAATTGATGAACAAATATCAAAACATTGATACTATCCATGGCCAATGGTTTGCATTATGGATTACATTTTGCACTGAACATTTTTATAGGTTTATAATGGCCTTTATCCATCATTGCAAGATGATGCAGAACAATGCAATGTCCTAAAAATGCTCCTTAGATTCCCTGTACTTGAATCTCTCCAGTCTCTTCTTTCTTATTGGCAAAATCTCTGTGCAACTTGAATATTCCAGCTGTTAAGTAAAATAATCTTAGTTCACTCTCTAATCTACTCCTCACTCCCCAAATACTCTTAATTACTCTCACTCCTCTGACCACTAATCCAACCCTTCAGCAAGCAATTTCATGTAATAGATGTTTCTGGAGTGCTGGTCTGTGTCGACCATTTGTCCAGGCGCTGGAGATGCAGGAATGAACAAAACACACAAGGACCTTGCTCTCATAGGGCTTCCGTTCTATAAGGGAAAACAGAAATAAAAGAAAACACGTAAACCAGAAATATATCAGATAGTGAAAAAGCTGTTCTGGAATTTAAAATACAGAAATGCAATGGGGACTGAGAGCCTACTTTGATTGGGTGGTCATGGAAATCTATCTACTTTATTTCCAGAACATTCTGAACCTGTTCACTTATCTCATCACCATTTCTTCCCACTGGACTCTAAGCTATCCCCACCTCTCACCTGGACTCTTACCAAAGCTTTCTAATTGGTTTCCCTGCCATGTCCCCTGACCCACTATAATCTATTCTCTATAGACCAGTCAAAGAAATATTTTAAAAATACATATCAGATCATGTTACCTCCCTGCTAAAAATCTTTCAGTAGCTTTGCTTGCATTTAGTATAAATCCAGACTCATTCCCTGGCCTTTAGGCCCCGGGTGATGAGTCCTATGTGTCTCCCTCCAGCCTCATGTCCAATCTTGCCCATCCTTGATAAAAACCCTCCAGCCCCAGTCACCTTCTTTCCGTTCCTTGAGCATAAGCTTGGTCCCACCCCAGGACATTTGCACTAGCTGTTATCTATGTTATCTATGACGGATCCCTTAATCATTCTGGCCTTGCCTCAAAGGTCACTTCAGTAGGACCTTCCTTGAACACTCATCTTAAAGTAGCCAGTCACTCCCTATTATAGCATTCTTTTTAATTTTTTTGTTTGATACTCCTTTGTTCCTTTATATGTTTACTTTTGATATCTGCCCCTTGCCCGCAATTTGAATGTAAGCTCCATGAAAGCAGAGAGTTCTCATTATATCCTGGTGCCTAGAATAGGGCTTGTCCAGCTCATAGAAGGTAATTAATATTTGCTGAAAAACAAGTGAAATCTAAATCACACTTGGACTCATTCCCTGAATCATTTTAATTCATCATCCCCTTTACTTTTCCAGGAAATCACTTCCTCATAATCAATTTTTCAAAATCTTCCTCTTCATTTGTTACAATGATTTTTTTCCCCTTAATGAAACTTCATTTTAAGAAAAATTGAGAGTGTATAGTTTCATTATATTTTCTAAGCCTAATATTTGTGAATATGTACTTTTAAAAGGTCAATGCTAATGGTGAGGAGGAAATGGGAATTTGAAGATGACCTTTCTTAACCTGCCTGCCTTTCCTTTCCAATATGCCAACTGAACATTGCAGTTTGTCTCTAAAATAAAGAATGAATATGCATAGTACATCTCATTCGGAATAATGTCAAGGTGAGCATGGATGGATTATCTTTTCCATGTGTATTGATACTTGCTCAGTTGGCAACACTTAACTTGAAAAAATTTCTCTTTGAGGAAATACCCAACTCCTCCCACAGCTACGATCACACTCACAAAGCTGCTTGGGGCGAATAGTATCTCTGATACTGGCACCCGGATTGTCTTCACCAGTGATGGGTGTTGTTTTGTTTTTCATTTTCTCCCCTCCTTTCTTCCCTTTAAGGTAGAGCGACCCCAAAAGTGTGCTTTTTCTCTCTCCTCTTGTTATCTTGGGCAGTCTTTCATACATCCCGGGTGTATCTGTCCACACACACATACATACACACACACACACACGGACCCAAACACACACATACACACCAGACATACAGATAAAGAGACAGACCCATGCACATACACACATCACCTTCCTCTTTATCGTCCTCTTTTCTCCTCCTCCTTTCTCTCTCTTTCCTAATTTATGGTCCTTATCTCAGGAAGAGTTCTCTTTACTCCATTGATGAGCTAGCTAAATGCTTCATAGGAGCTAATATGCATAGGAATAATGGACTCAGTATAGCAAGCACCCAGTATTTGCTAAGTAAATAAGTGAATTAATTAGTAAGTTTCAAGTGCTCCTTTTATTTGGGCTAGGGAATATTTATTTATAGTGATATCTCCAGCCCCTAGCATAATAATACCCAGAATATTGCAGTCATTCAAGTCATATGTGTTAAATGAATGAATGAGTGAATGAATGAATGAAAAGTAGAGTCCTATACTTAAAAAATTCAATTCAACATGATAAGAAAAAGGTTTATTAACCCCAAAGCCCTTGAAAGTGCCCAGATATTCTCTTCAGAATCTCTACAAGATTATTTACCAACCATTTCATCCATAAATAAATCTACTTTATCTGTATTTTAAAAAATTACTTCAATAATTTTTGTTTTTTATTACTGTGATTATAAAAAGATTATTCAACTCTATTGATTCCAAACATAGGAATTTCAGCTACAATGTTTCAGCTACATTATGATTTGATATAATTTTTATAGACCAGAAATGTAACCCTCATCTATTTACAACACTGTGTTATGAGAAAAATGCATTCCAAGGTATAAAACAGAGATGCTATCAACTGAGTTTTTAAAAATATATTTTTATTACAGAAGTTGTGAACTTACAAAACAATCATGCACATGTGTAGAATTCTCATACAACAACCTTTCACCAACACACCACACCGTGGTGGAACATTTGTTACAGATTATGAGATTATATCACCAGTCTATGACCACTAACTATAGTCCATAGCATACGCTATCAACTGGTTTTTGAAAATACAATTCATTTCATAATTTGGATATTTACTAGATATTTTAAAAATATATCACATAAACTCATATCTTAAAATAGATAATGAGTATCAAGCTTCAATGTGATTTCCACTCATATTTAAGTCTGTTTTTAGTTTTGCTCCCAAATTACCTACTCCTGCAGTCATTCTTTTATACTTGCTGAGTATAGATTAATTATTGTCATATGCAGCAAGTCTCTGCTTTTTATCAGTTTTCATTCTTGGAAAGTTTATGACCAAGTGAATTGTCTTAAAGTAGCTCCATTTTATCATAGGAACAATATCACTAAGAGTTTTATTCTTGATTTAACATCAAATGAATTTTAGATATGAACATAATGTTACTAGAGCAAAAAAGACAAACACAACACAACAGTGTTAAAGCTCTATAATCAATTACAAGTGTAAAATTATACCCAAGTCATTTGAAATGGGATTAAGTAGATTATATATATTTTGCCATAAAAAGGGCTGTATCTTAATATATGTAACGTATGTTTCTGTGCCCACACACAAACACATACATATATGAGATATAGCGTAAACATATTGTACTAAAATTTGATCTACCTAGGACTAATAAAAAGCACTGAAAAGTGTCCTAATGTGGTAGAAAAAGCATAGGATCAAGAGCCAGGAGAAATGGGTTCTCAGGCTTGTCTTGCTGATAGAGGTATGACTTTAGTAAAATCACCCAACTACCTCAGTTTCCACATCTGCAAAATGACAGTGGAACTAGAAAATTTCTAAGTCTTCCTTCTAAGTCTAAATTTGTACAATTTAATGAATCATTGTTTTACTTGCATTCTTATAATGTAAAATAATTTTAATGGTGGAAGGACAGGTATGCTTTATACTGCTGAGCTGAAGACTAAAATGATTTTTTTAAAGATAAATATTGTTTTTTCGAAAGTAGAGGGCTTCAGACTCAGTTGCTTACCTGTGTCACTCTCATACCTGAGGCCATCACTAGGGGTTTGGGTTGTGACTATCTGGAGAAAAGCAAAAGCTTAGGGCACTTATTCAAAGGTGGTCTCCTCTCTTTGCGCTCCTCCCAGCTCTGCCCTCCTGGCACACACACTCTCCACAGGCTTCCCATAGACACACCAAAGCAGCTCTGAAGGGGAAGGAAAATCGGCAAAAGCCAGCCTGCGGTGTAGCTGGGCCCCAGAAGAAGAGGTGATGATGAGGGGCATGTAGAGCAGCTGAGATGCACTCCCAGCTCCCTCCCTCGGCCACCACGACGTGCAGCAGAGGCTTCCCCAAGGGCAGCAGAACCACCTACAAGAGGTGTTTCTTGTCAATTTGGAATCACTGAATAAGAGGAATATTGAAATCCCACATTAAACATTTAAAAAGGACACGACTGCTTTACTTTAAAACACAAAACTTCCCTGTTTTCCAACTGTCAGTCCATCCCACACGCTGACACCAGATTAATCCTAATATATGCGACCCCAAGTTCACAAACCTTCATTAGCGCCCCTTCCCTTGTAGACTGAAGCTGAGTCTCCGGAGCTGTTGAATCCGCCATCTAGGGCCCCTCTCTCACTCCTTCCCAACACCAGTTCGCTGCTTGGCAAACTGGGGAACAGCTCTCAGGGGTCTTCACACACACACCCCCTGTCTTTTCCTGCCTCGATGCCTTGTTTCTCCTTACTGCTCAGGCCTCGTCCGCCCCTCTGCCCAAGCAAAGCCTGCTCCTCCATCGAAGTCCTGCCTCCCAGCTCCCCCTCACCCCTCCAGCCCCGAGCACTCACCTCCCTGTCTGAACACACTCCCTCGGAGGAGGTGGTCTTGCACGGCCGTGGGTCCCCCCTGCTCGACTCCTCTGGAGGGCGGCTTCCTGCACTAAACAGCTTGATCCATCCTTTCCCCTTCTGAACAGCCACTGTTCAGAAGGGGAAAGGGAGAGAAAACTACACTCACTGAGGACCTGCCTAGCATTTTTATACACGCTCTCTCATGGGACCCTTGTCCAACCCCAACCCTTGTCCATTATGAGCAACTGAAAAACAGCTGGGAAGTAACTTGTTCAAGTAACTCAGCTAGGTAGTGATGGGGGAGCCAGATTTTAAACCCCAAAAGATACAGGAAGCAGAAACAGCTAGAAATCAGAAGATTCAATTCAACGAATATCTCTGAACATCATTTTTTTCCTTACAAGCAAAGGAGGGAAACAATATCCACCTCATAGAAATGTGTGCACTGACTGAAGATCGTCCTTTGAAAGGTTTCATCAGCCGTGGAGGAACTATTTCTCATAGCGCCCAGCACATCCAGAGGCTCGATACCTATTTTTTGCTAGATTGACTTCCATTTCTTCTCATAAGGGCTGTTAATATGTTAGTCTAGAGTGCCTTGCCTCTTAGCTGGTTATAGTAATATTCATGTTTTCAACTTTGAAAAAGAAATCAGGCCAGGATCTGCCCCAAACCATTTCCTGGTCCAGAGTGGTCAGTCAGTCAACACTTACCTGCACAAATTTGCAAATATTGATTCATCCCCTCAGGAGAATCCTTCCTCATATTTCATAACCTGTGTTCAGGGGTGCTAACGAATTCTCATGTGCAATGTCAGTTTGCTTCTCTTCCCTGGAAGATAACAATTGTCAATAATCATTGGCTCTATCGCCTCCTTGTAGGACTCACTTAAATGGTCTGAAAACATTTGATAGGGGATGATTATCAGTCTTTCTGCCCCTTGAGCAAACTACCTAAGGAAAACAGAATTGGTCAGATACTAAGTCATTTATTTTTGCTAAGTGTTCTGTTGTTCTTTTGCTTGATAATATAACTGAGTTGTGGTTTCTAACTTATCTTTTCATGCCTTCTGAATACTTGGGCATTTTATCCAGCATCTCCTGTGATCTGGTCACTGTTACTTCTTTGGGTCCTAGAAACTGCCACACTCTTCAAGTTTCCTTCTCTCTCCTTGTCCTTCTTTCTGTGATCACCCCACTTAGCTCCTTACAAAAACTTCTCTATTTTTTCTCATCACAATGTAAGTCTGACTATATGGTAGGGTGTATTATGTATCATGGGGGTGAGGGAAAGAATAAACATGTCCTTAATCATAAGCCGTTCTTGTGCGTGTAAAACCATTGTAAACAGGACTTTCTGAAGTTGTAATTTTAGTTACAGTGTAGCCCAACTGAATGAGGTTGGGCCTTAATTCTAATACTGGAAGCTTTATGAAGACAAAGCCACATGGCAGAGAAGAAGCTGGAAGTCATACAGACCTGATGTTCTGCCACATGAGAGAAAAGCCAAGGACCAAGGGTTGCCGGCAGCCAGTCCCAGAATGCCACAGTTCAGGGAGAAAGCGTTGTCTTACTGATGCCTCGAATTTAGACTTCTCCTAGCCTCAAAACTGTGAGCCAATGAATTTCTGTTGTTTAACCTGACCCATTTTATGGTATTTGTGATTGCAGCCAGCAAACTAAGACCTGATCTTCAGCTTTCCTATTTAACCTTTCAGAAATTTCCCCAAGTAATTTCCTCTTGCCCTGGAGTAAATAGAGTTCCTATCTCTGAACCACTAGTCTCAGAACTTCTCCCTTTCCATAATTTTCCTCCTGTTTCTAAATTTCCTTTCATCTGAAGAGTAAAATTGGCAACTCTTTACATTTCTTAAGTGTAGTTTTAGTAGCTTAGAAGCTTTTTATAAGAAAACTTCCTTGTTCTTCAGAGCTCCTCTTCCACCACACCTAGCTTTACAAAATAGAAGTCATTTTTTAAGATGGAATGGTCCACAAAAATAGGCACCAAGAGTACTTTGGCTTATAAAATCAATAAAATTTCTAGCTACAGATTTTAATTTTCACCATACATTTCTGCTCTGTAAGATTACCCAGTAATCAAAACAGAAACCTTACCCAAACAAATCCATTCTACAGCATGCAACACCTTTCCCTTCTTAACCAATATACAAGCTTTTTCACTCTGCTTCGCTCAAATCTTCATAAATAATAATAGACCCCATTGATTCATCTTTCTGTTTTATATCCATTCCTAGGCACCTCTCTGGATAGACATCAAATAGTTTATTCACTTTAACCAGGCTCATTGATTCTCCTTTCTGAAGAACACTTGCTTTAGAAAAGTCAAAGGAAACTTATCTTTCTTCTTGCTTTCTTTTACTGCTCTCCCGCGGAACAGCCTAAGGTTAGAGGAAGTCAAACTGACTGAGTCCTTCCTTTCTTCCTTGCTGGTACCTTCTGTGCCTCTTCCTGTGCCTCAGAGTGTTTCCCCTGGTCTACTAGGGGGCTCACCCCCCCACACAAGTTAGCTGCCGTAGGCATGGGGCCTTCCAGTAGGCATGGGTGCCAATCGCTCTTGATGCCCGCACCCTCCCAAGGGCCCTGCTAATTTGGAGCTGAGATGAGGCCAGGGATCACTCGGTGGATTATTCATGGATTGGTAATCGGGTGGACTGGGTCAGAGCCAGCCCTGCTGCAGGCCACGCTGCCTTCTTTGGCTAACCAGCACTCCTCACATGGTGGACACCCCACCCCTCTGTCAGCACGGAGAGAGGTGCCCACTGCAGCCTTCCTGGTGGTGGCCCACGCAAAACTGTCTGGGGAGGCCCCCTTCCTTTTGTCAGCTTTCTGAACGGACTGATCTCCAGTAGAGAGGGTGACTTACTTTCCTAGAGTTGCTGTGTTTAAAATAACAGAAATTTCTTGTCTTTCAGTCCTGGAGGCTGGGAGACTGAAATCAAGGTGTTGGCAGGCCCATATTCCTTCTAAACCTATAGGGGAGAATCCTTCCTTGCCTCTTCTAGCTTCTGGTGTTTGCCGGCAACCCCTGGAGTCCTTACAGCTTGTAGCAGCAGCCCTTCAGTCTCTGCCTCAATTGTCACCTGGCATTGTCCCCTCATCTCTCTGTCTGTGACCAAATTTCCTCTTCTCATAAGGACACAGCTAGACTGGATTCAAGCTCACCTTAATCCAGTTTGGCTTCATTTTAACTAATCACATCTTCAGAGAGACCCTATTTCCAAATAAGCTCACACTCATGGGACCTGCAGTTAGGGCTTGAACATATCTTTTTTGGGGTCACAATTCAAACCATAGCAAAGGGTTTTTTTCCTGCAGGGCCACTGAAAGAAAGGGGCCATTTCTGTTCTGCTTGTCTATCAGCCGTCTCTGAAATAATTTGCTTATTGGTTAGAAGACTTGAACTTGTGTGAACTTAAAAGGTAATTGGGTTCTAGTAGGTTCTATATGCTCAGCAGACATGCTTGTACCAGCAGTCCTGGAAAGGAAATCAGATGTGTAAATGGAAGAGATTACAGAATGGAGGGCAGCGGCGAAGGTGAGACTGGAAATTCACATTTTCTCACGAGTGTCTCCCCCTCTCACTGCCAAGGAAGTAATGAATAATGAATAATAATAATAAAAATAATAAACCCATGTATGTACTCTTGTGTACTAGACATTGTTCCAATAGTTTAAATAGTTGATTTAATCCTATACTAACTGAAAAGTCTCCTTTAACAGATGAGAGAACAGAGAACCAGGGCACAGATAAGTAACATGACCAAGGTCACACTGCGGGAAGGGGTGATGGAATGAGAACGCGAGCTCGGCAATGTGGGTGCAGAGTCCATGTTCTTACCCCCGTGTGTGTGTGTGTGTGTGTGTGTGTGTGTGTGTGAAGGGACGTGTTTCAAAGACATGGAGATGGCGATAAGCATATGGCTCACATACATAGTTCCTCAGGGCTCCTAAGAATATTCTTGGACTAAACTATGGCTTTAAAAGCTATCATTTATTGAGTATGTATGAGATTTTTTCTAATTCTTATATTAATGCAGCAAGGTTTTTCATCTTATAGGTGTAGGTGAGAAAACAGAAGCTGAGAGAAGTAAAGTGAATTGCCCAAGCCTACTCACATGGCAAAGGGGGAGCCAGGATTTGAATTCTGTCAGGAGAGGGTCCCCTTGTCTTAGTAGTACCTGCAGCAATTGGACTATGAAATACCCCACAGAACTCTTTATTTTATTTTATTTTTTATTTTCATTACACATAGCATCAAAAGAACTTCATATCCCCTGCCATCTGGCTAACAATTTGATAAGATCTGACCTGACTGCACATCACTGGAAGAACAGAATGGGCTCTTTTTTGCTGATCACTTTTATACCAGAATATCAAACCCATATTGAGGATTCTTTGTCATGCACATAGTTCCAGAACGAAGGAAATAGCACAGTGATCGTCTCTGAATGCTTGTCCCTGAAGAAGCAGCTGCCCCAAAATGCAGGGTAAGAAAATGCTGCAAGAGAGTGTTTCTACTCCTCGACTTAACTTGGCATCTGCCTGTTTCTGACCTTCGTCTTCACGGAATTTTTTAATTAGCCAGAAAGTAAGGCTGTCCTGTCAGTCCTAATCTGGACTAGGGTTCAAACTTGACCGGCAAGCTCGTGGGTGGCCCCAGGAAGGCTGAGAGGGGTGGAGACTGAAATGGGGTGGTCAGCGTGGGATCTGCTCAGAACCGGGCTCTAGCCCAGCATCGTCGTGAGCTTTGTGCTGAGTTCCCAGGCCAGAGTGTCTGCAAACAGGGCTCTGGGAGAAGGAGCGAGGGTGGCGCTGCTTTGGCGGCCAGTGACAGAGGGTCACACAGGTGGAGGAGCCCCATGACCCAGCTGCCTTAGGGGGCTGGTGCTGGGGGAGAGTTCCTTTGGAGAACCTGGATGTCCTCACGGAGGCCGCCAAGCTGGGCCGCGAGACTGTGGCCCTCAGGGCCCTCGTGGGGTAGAGGTGAGGTTGTGGAGAAGAACAAGGAGAGGGCTGTTGGTGAGCGCCTGTGAGCTGCTTCTCAGGGCAGGGGCGGTGCTGGGGGCTGCAACGCTATCTTCTGGTGTTGGGGGAATCGAGCCTGTGAAATCTGGAAAGCCAGCTTATAAGAACATCTCCCATACAGGTGGGGAGGTGGGGTGGAGCCGGGTGTGGTCCTGCCACTCGGCCTTTGAAAAGGAGGTATATGCTTGGGGATATATGTATATATGTGAATTTGTGCACTATGTATAGACACGCATATAGGTATATATTTCTCTTTAAAATTTTATCTTAGGACATATTTTTGGAAAAATAGACATTTGTCCAATATACGAGCATATGAAAAGATGCTCAGCATCTCTAATTAGCTATTTGAGAAATACAAATCAAAGCCACAGTGGGATACCACTTCACACCCATAAAGATGCGTACCATTAAAAAAATGCAAAATAGCAGTGCTGAAGAGGATGTAGGGAAGTTGGAACTCTGATGTGTTGGTGGTGGGAATGTAAAATGGTGGACAGCAATATGGTGGGTCTTCAGAACATTAAACGTAGAATTACCATATGACCTGGCAATTCCCCTTCTAGGTATATACCCAAAGAAAGTGAAAACAGGGTATCAAGCAGATACTTGTGCACCAGTGTTTATAGCAGCATTATTCACAATAGCTGAAAGGTGAAAACAAGTCAAGTGTCCATCGCAGATGAATGATACACAAAAGGTGGTTTGGGGAAGTGGGTGTGGCTCAAGCAGTTCGGCGCCTGCCTACCACATGGGAGGAGCCAGGTTCGGTTCCCGGTGCCTCCTAAAGAAGAGCAAGACAGCGAGCTGACGTGATGGGCTGGCATAGTGAGGTGAAACAACAAGATGATGCAACGAAGAAACACCACAACAAGTGGGGAGCAGAGGTGGCTCAAGTGATTGGGCGCCTCCCTCCCACATGGGAGGTCCCAGGTTATGTTCCTGGTGCCTCTTAAAGAGAAGATGAGCACACAACGAACGGACTCAAAGAGCAAATAGCGAGTGTAAACAACAAGGGTGGAGGGGTGGAGGGTGGGGAAATAAATAAATAAAATAAATCTTAAAAAAAAATAAAGGTGGTCTGTACACACAATGGAATATTATTTGGCCGTAGGAAAGAATGAAGTTTGGAGACATGCTGCAACATGGAAGAAACTTGAAAACATTTTGCTCCATGAAATTAGCAAGACACATAATGACAGATATTGTATGATGTCTGTTACTAGGGATGTCCCGAAATAGCAAATCCACAGACAGAATGTCAATTGGAAGTTATCAGGTAAAGGGAGGAGAAGGGAGAGTGCATGTCTGGCGGATGTGTGTGAAAATAAAATTAATAATAAAAGTTATCTTAGAACTCTTTTATTTCCAGTATCATGGATATAGTCAGATTTGCAGTGGAGGATTATGGGAAAGCTCATCAATCTAGCAACTGAAAACATCTGAGCAGGGGCTTGTGGGCAGAGGAATGGGGATATTCTTCTTGGTAGGTGTCTGTTTTGGATTAACCCTGGAGGAGAGTTCTTTTGGTGCCTGGGCATCCAGGGTTGGTTTGCAGGGATCCAAATAGAGACTAATTTCGAGGCATGTATGGCTCTGTCTCCAGGAGCTCAGCCCTTTGCTCCCAGCCAGACCTTCCAGCTTACCTGACATAATGCCCCAAATTCCAAGCAGATTTAGAGCCAGACCCCCTTGCAAGTCAGAACAGGACCATCCTGTACTTCCACTAGTTCCAGGCAGACCACCAGCAGTGCTGGGCGCAGTCTACCTATCTGCTAAGTCTTTCATCTTAACTTTGTGTCTTGGTACTTTAATTAAAGGATACAAGCAAGCCGACTCCTAAGGGAGGCTGGTTTTGAGCCAGGCCTTTATATAACACACCTACTTATATAAACTAGAGCACCAGGGAAGGTTTTTCTACCAGTTTCTTTATATGCAGTTTGGACAACGCCTTGAATGGAGTTGGCTGTACTGATGAGAGCACCCCCCGTTTATTATTGCCTATTTTCTCCCCTTCTCTTCTCCTTCTCCTCACTCCACTTCCATCTCCTGGTCTCGGAAGTAAATCAAGATGTTTTTTTCCCCGGCGCAATGTACCTTAGCACACTGCCCAGCTTCTTTGGAGGAACGAGCTGTAGCCGCCACAGCAGTCGCTCTGGGAGGTTGGAAAGGGGCATGCATAAGTCTGTTTGAGGGAAGCAAGAGGGAAGGTCCTTAACTAACTGTTCAGGTCTTTCCACTGCCCTTCCCAGCCTTCGCCAGCTTCACCAGATGGGAAAATTATCTTGTCGAGCTCGGTAGCAGGCCTCATCCCGGGCCGCAGCACAGCCGGGAGAGCCTGCCCTGCGCCTTCCGCCTGCTCAGCATCCATTTCCTGTTCCGCCAAAGGGCAGGAGCTTCCTGTTGAAGAGCCGGCCAGCGGCCCCTGATACAGCTTCTCCCAACTTCCCACTGAAACATCTGAAGGCCAGCAGGCCCTGACACGACTTCTCCCACCTTCCCACTGAAACACCCTTAAAGATCCAGGAATGGATGAGAACTCAAGCACTGAGATCTAACACTGACTGGCAGTCTAAGAGGAATTAACATTAAAAATAAGGGAGAGATCTGATGCCAAATCATGAGCAACTAAGGAAAAAATAGCTAAATGGGGCTTCCTCAAAATTAGAAAGTTCTGTGCATCAAAGGACATTACCAAGAAAATGAAATAATCTACAGAATGGGAGAAAATCTTTGTACATCATATATCTGATAAAGGTTTAATATCCAGAATAGAGAAAGAACTCCTACAACCTAACAACAAAAAGACAAACGACCAATTAAAAAATTGACAAAGGACTTGAATAAACATTTCTTCAAAGAAGATATATACAAATGGCCAACAATCATGTGAAAAGATGCTCAGCATCATTAGCTCTACAGGAAATGCAAATCAAAAGCACAATGAGATACTACTTCATGCTCACTAGGATGGCTATTACTTAAAAAATGGGAAATAAGTGTTGGCGAGGGTGTGGAGTAACTGGAACATTTGTGCCTTGCTGGTGGGAATGTAAAATGGTGCAACCACTGTGGAAAACACCTTGGCAGCTCCTCAGAAAGTTAAGTACAGAATTACCTTATATTACTCAAGCAGATACTTGTCCACCACTGTCTAAAGCATCAATATTCATGATAACAAAAGGTGGAAACAATCCAAATGTTTATCCATTCCAACATGAATGGATAAACAAAATGTGGTACATATTTAAAATGGAATATCATTCAGCCACAAAAAGGAATGAAGTCCTGATACATACTACAGCATGAATGACCCTTCAAAACATTATGCTACGAAAAATGTCAGACACAAAAAGACAAATATTGTATGATTCCACTTAAATGAAATATCTAGAAGAAGTAAATTTATAGAGACAGAAAGTAGATTGGAGGTCACCAGGGACTGGGGGAGGGGAGGAATGGGGAGTTTTGCTTAATGGTACAGAATTTCTGCTTGAGGTGATGAAAATGTTTTGGCAATGGATGGTGGTGATGTTAGCACAACATTGTGAATATAATTAATATCACGAATGGTACGACTAAAATTGATTTTAAGAAATCACCATGGCAATCTTTTTTAAAAACCAAAATTCATTCAAGAAAACCTAAAACAATAAAATATATACATATAAGTGAGATGAAGTTGGATTTAAAAACATAAACAGAGCACATTCTCATTTGAGTCATGGTACTTGAAAAGTTAGGGCGAGGATTTTTGTCTCCTACTCTCTTTTGCTTTCTAGCTCAGAGGTGCAAATGCTGCACCAATCAGAAAACGGGGTCTTGGCCCTCTGGGAATGGGTTTTGCAGTTTGAGGAAGTCTGGATACCACCCTCCCAATCCTCTATCTTCCCACCTCTCTTCCCACTATTGAGAGATTATAGATAAATGGCTGTAAATGGCTTGGGGAGAGAGGGGAGACCAGTGGTCAAAGAGGACTCTTAATGGAGCCAGAAGGAGGAAGCCATCTGAAGGCAGGGCATGCTGGGGGTTGTAGTTTCTCATTACATCACTGGGTCAACAAGTCAGAGAAACTGGCAGCGGAGGCAGAGGAGCTCACGTTTTGACACCTGAGCTGTGTCGCATGAAAGCTTGCCAGACCCTGGGATTTAGACTGGGATGTCCAGCGAAGCCTACCTGCTTGGTACATAACTTCCTTCTCCTCATTTATGTTTTGCCACTTGATCTATTAAAAAGTGAGTTAGATGTTTTAAAGTTTCCTATCATATTTTTTCCCCCTGCCAATTAATACTTATACTTCAAACAAGTTTTGTTTTATATGTCATGGCTTTGTTACTTAGGGAATAAAATTTATGTCTACTATCTATATCATTCCTGAAAATTATATCCTTAATCAACAAGATATTACCGTCTGTGAATCATTAATTCTTTCAGCCTAAAATTTTCATTTTATTGATATTAAGTTTGTGATATTTGTTTTTTATCTGGGTTGTGTTTACATGGTGAATTGACTCAGTATTTTCATTTTTATAAGTTAGTATGTCTCTTGTAGACACAATGAAGTTGAATTTTCTAGAAAAACATAAATTAACTCAATAAGACAGAGATGTCTTAATAAATCAATAGCTATAAAAGATATTTAACAATTGTCAAAGACTGCATTCAAGAAAAGCAGGCGGTTCACATAGGTGTATGGTTTATGGAGATTTGTTTTTTCAGACTTTTAAGGAACATTTAATTCCCATACTAAATAAATCTTTGCAGGACATAGCAAAATATGTAAAACTTCTCAAATCAATTTATAAATGTGTGTAATCTTGTTAACAAATCTGATGATCCTAGAACAAAAAAGGCAACCAAATAACAATCTCATTTTTAACTACACATAAAAATCTTTAAATGTTTTAGCAAATCCAGCAACAAATTAGAAGAATAATATATCATACCAAGGAGATTTTATTCCAGTAATGGAAGGATGGTTCAACGTGAGGAAACTAATGATATGATTTATCATGCAAAGAGTTTGAGGAAAAAAAATGATAATCTCAAGATAATATATGGGCAATAAAATCTATGTGTGTGTATGTGTATGTGTGTGTATGTGAATGTGTGTGTGTATGTGTTAGTGTGTGTATGTGTGCATGTGTATGTGTAAGTGTGTGTATGCGTTTGTGTGTATGTGTGCATGTGTATGTGTGTATGTGTGTGTGTGTTTGTGTGTATGTGTAAGTGTGTATGTGTGTGCATGTTTGTGTAGGTGTGTATGTGTGTGTATGTTTATGTACATGTGTATTTAAGCACCCGGTGTTTTAGCAGGAACAACCCGTTAAAATCATGCTAAAAATTTTTATCTATTCTCAGCGACAACCAAAATCATAAATGACCAAGTTATAACCCTATCAAAAATGTGCTCTATAGATTTTCCAAGACATATGAAAGATTAGGTTGAATGATGATCTATATCATGATTCTGAATGGGATTGTTGACTATGGTAAAGTTGTGATATCACAAATTAATGCGAAGAAATGTGTCGCAGCAACACGGATGACTCTCACAGCAAAAAAGTGAGCCAAAGAAGCCAGTAACAAAAGATTACTTATGGTAAGTTCCCATTTACAGAAAGTTCAAAAATAGGCAGAAGGAATATATATGGTGGTTATCTCTAGGCAGGGATTAGTGACAAAGAAGGGGACATTCAGGTGGCTTCTGGAGTGCTGGTCAGATTCTGCTAATCGATCTGGGTCCTAGGATTAGGGTGTGTTCAGTAAATCCAAAGAGCTGTACATTTAGGATTTGTGTTCTTTACTGTATGAATGGAAAGTTACACTTCAGTAAAAATTTACTTAGAAAAAGAAAAGTACAAAAGATCCTTACCTTATAGTCTGTGTTTAAAAATGTCAGATGGAGCATGAGTTAAATGAAAACCATTAAATTATAAACTGAGAGTTTACACTTACTTGACAAGGGCAAAATCTTTTGTCTATTTTGCTTACTGTTTTATTCCCAGCTTCTAGAATAAAGCTTGGCTCTGGTGGTGCTTAATATTTAATTGAGCGAATGAATTAAAAGAAAATGCCAGCGAATATTTAACTGATATTGGGATGGGAAAGGACGTTCTAAATATAAACATAATTGGAAAGAAAACATATATTAAGACACTGACACATTCAAGTACATAACATTGAAAACTTCTGTAAGTAAAAAAAATGTAAAAGGTATAAACAAAATTAAGGGCAAGAAACAAATTGGCAAAATATTTGCAATAAATAGGACAAAGAAGAATAATACCTTAACGGGTAAAGAGCTCTTAAAATTAAGAAGGAAAATACTAGTATCCCTCAGGGAAAAATGGGTAAAAGCAGATGGACAATTTAGAACAAAATAAAAACAGCCACCTAACACATGAAAAGATGTTTGATCTCATTGATTACCAAAGAAATGCAAAATATAAACTACAAAATGCTAGCTTTTTTCTTATCAGATTTTTCATTCATTCATTCAACAAATATCTTTTGAACAATTACTTCATTAGGCATTCCTGGGGATTCCATAATGAAAGAACACAGCAAAAATTCCCTGCCTTCAGGGAGTTTACATTCTAGTGAGGAGCAACAAAGCATGGTGGTGGTGGCGGCTACTTTATAGAGAGTGATCTTTGAAGGCCTCTCTCGTAAGAAGGCATTTGAGCAGAGCGGTGAGAGAAGGAACTGGGAGATGGGGATATGTGGCTACCGAGGACTGTACATTCCAGGTAGAGGGTGAGCAAGGAAGAGAGTGAGCAAGGTGTAGAAAGGTAGAAGATGGGGTCAACTGTCCCAAAGGCCAATCCTTCTACTTGTACCCTAGACCGCTCATCCCTTTAATACCTACCCCAGGACATGGTTCCTGCAGTTCTCTCTTCTCTCTTCTATATCGTCTACTTTCCTTTTCTACAGGGCATTCCCATCAGCAAGCCAACATGTTAGCAAAAGTCCTCCAATGCTTTGCCTATACGCCATTTCTTATTCCTCTCCTCCCATTTTTCTCTCTTAGGCTTCTGGACCCCAGTATTAGAGCAGCTCTTGCCAAGGTCACCAATGATCCAGCGGTCACCTCCCATTCTTCATCTCATTTGATCCATGGCAGAATTTGTCACGGTTGATCCGTCCCTCCTTCTTCGGTGGCTTCCTTGATACCACTATCTCTTGATCTCCTCTGAGCTCTCTGGCTAGGACGCTGTCCACTGGGCTCCTCTTCTTCACTTCCCAGACACTAAATATTGGAGGGTCTGGCACTCCTTCCTCCGGCCTCTTCTCTATCGACAGTCACTCCATCAGGGATCTCATACAGCCTCCTGGCTTGAAATCACATTTATAGGCTGATAAAAGAACACAGACAACCAGATTTCTATATTCAGACTGGACATTGCCCCTGAACTCCAGACTCACCCACCTTAGGCCTTGACATCTCCACCTGAATGCAAACCCCCATATTTACCCCCACCTTCATTCCCAGCCACACATCAGAAGCCCACTTCTGCAAGCTTTTTCATTTCAGTAAAGGGAGATTCCAGCCTTCCCATTCATTGCCTGTGCCAAAAACCTTGGAGCCATCCTTGCTTCTTCTTTTCCATGCTATGTATCCAATCCTTCGCTCTACTCTGAAAATGTAGGTGAGCCTGACCGCTTCTTACCACTTCCAACGTTACCACCTTTGCCCAAGTCACCGTCATCTCTCCTGGCTGACTGCAGTGGCCTCCTTACTGATCTCCACACTTCCACTCTTGCCTCCCACCCCCCGTTATTTTCAACACAGAAGCTGGAGAGATTCTCTTAAAATGTAAGTTCCATCATGTCTCACCTCTGCTCAAAACCCTCGAATGGGTTTAGAGTAAAAGCCAGAGTTTTATACTGCCTGCAAGGCCCTATGCAATTGGTCTCACTCCAATCATTGTTTTGGGAAGAGTGCCCAAAGTCTTTAGGGAGATGCCTGCTCTCCCTCCCATTCCCACCCTGAGTAGCTTTTTTCTCCAAAAAAAGACTAAAGAATATTCAATGAAAGCTATTAAAATGCTTGGCAAAACTACACAGACACAGAGGCCACTGAAGTGTAAATATTTCATACCAGAACCGTCTCTTTGACCCAGCCACTGACATCCACAGGCCTCAGGTCTAAATGCTGGGATGAAACGGCTGGTACAGGCAAAGGCGGGTCAGCCAGCTGCAGAGGGAAACCACTGAAAGCGTCCAGATTTGTCTGAAGAATATGTTTCCCTAAGAGCACCGAAGGGGATGCAGATATCTGATCATCTCCCTAACCCTGGAGAAGGTTTTCCTTTCAGGAATTATCCTCCACCCCCCACACTACCACCAACATCACTTATCTTTTGGTCAAAACAAGAGGTCCCATTCCCTTCTCTGGATTTTGAAACTATTCGTACTTGTGGACCAGTTTTCTGTTTGTTTAGTTGGTTGGGTTTTGTTCTGCTTAGTTGCTCTAGGTTTTGAAAACGGCTACTCGGGTACCATGACGGCGTCCTTGAGGACAAATGCCCTGGTGTGGTTAAGCCTGAAGGCCTGACTCCCGCCCTGGCTTACCCCTTCACCTCCTGGGCTCCCGCTCCAGCTCTGAGAGCGCTGCGTGGCATGACCTGCAGGGCTGGCAGGTGATGGCGAGGGCTAAATGAGAAAGCGCTTTGTGGCCCGCTAGACCGTGCAGTTTAAGGCCGTGTTGCCTCTCCTCACCGGGCTCAGTGGTCTTCACTCACCGCTCTTGAGGTAAAATGAGAACAGCGTACTTTGTAATGTGAAAAACTCTGCAGCGTTGGCCTGCTTAGGTGAAGATTATTGTAAGGACTCACGTAAAGTAGGAATTGCACTTTGAGTCATGTTTTTTCTAGGGATGTGGATAAGAGTTATCTTCAATCATTTATACTCTTTAGGCACCCATGATATGTATTTAGAAGATGGCATTTGATAAGGAGATAGCCACTTTAGAGTTTGCTGCCCTGTAAAAAAAAAAAAGAAAAGAAAATTAAAGCACAGCAGAAAACTTCCATTTCCAAAAAGGATTGGATTAGCTGATATGAAATCCCCTTTCTATAAGACACCTACAAATGCTGAAAAACTATACTAACATCCTTTTAAAAGCATTATTTGAATTCCAAGAAAGTAAGAAAAATCCTGGGGTAAAAAATGAAGATGGATATGAACAACAAAATGGTAAACACATGCTGATGTTGCCACTGCCGGGATGGTGAACCGGGAGGAGAAGGTGGGAGGATGCCAATCTTATTGGGAAGAGGACTTTTCTTTTTCATTTCTTTTCTTCTCTCTCTCTTTTTTAAATTTTGAAAAATTCCCGACATACACAAATGCAGACTACAATGACAACCTCCCCCATATAACTATCACCCAGATTCAAACATTATTAAGATTTCGCAGCATCTGATCTATCTTTCTCTTTTTTTCTGTTTGCTTTTTTCTCATTGCTGAAGTGTTTTGCATAGACTCCCAGGCAGCATGCCATTTCATCCCACACAGTTCTATATGCATATCTATAAAATATACGGGTATTTTCTTACAGCATAGCAAAAGAGATACAAACATAAAATCAAAGAATTTAAACAAAAGCACTATGATGTTAAAGTTGAATTGGAAATATTAGTATGAACTTATGATTTGTTTTTATCTCATAGGAGAAAAGGCCCAGAAAAATTAAAATGCAGTAGAAATGTGTCTTTTTTTAAACTTTACTTAGAAAAAGAATTTTAGTCCACCATGAATTGTAAATATAAAACAATATTTCATGATTTTCTTATAATAAGAAAATATTACTTTAGAGGGTAAAGCTTAGACCTATGAATTATTACAATTTACCATAAATTTTTGGATTTTTTTTTTTTTGCAAGAGCTTTTTAGAAACTTCTTGTACACATTTAAAACTTCAACTTAAATGCCCAAAATGATAGCTGTAAGTGCAAAAAAGAACTTGTAATCTTTAATCCTGGTGGTCAATTTTCTTCTGAATATCGGCACAGACTTAGAAGTAACACAAACCAGGAGCCACAAGCACCTAAGTTCTGTCTCAGCGTTGTCACTTAAAACAAGTGTAAGTCACTCAGTCTCCTTGGGCCTCGGTGTCCTGTACTATAAAATGGAGATGATAATATCTGCTTGGCCTGCTTTGCAGCCTTGTGTGAGGCACATGGATAAAGCACTGTATAAACACAGAATCATTTTCTTGTTACAGTAGCCAATTAAAATCATTTAAAGATGCTCAATGTCATTAATCACTATGGAAACACAAATCAAAGTCACAACCACCAGGATGGCTGAAATAAAAAGAGAAACTATAGTTAGTGTTAGCGAGGGTACGGAGAGACTGGAAACCTCATGCACTGTTAGTGGGAATAAAACAAAATGTAGTGTATGTCCATATAATGGAATCCCATTCAGCCATTAAAAGGAATGAAGCACCAATACATGCCACAACATAGACGAACCCCCAAATCATCATACGAAATGAGAGAAGCCAGTCACAAAGGGCCACATACTGCATGATTCCATATATGAAGTGATCGGAAGAGGCAAATCCATAGGGACAGAAAACAGATTAATGATCTCCTAGGGCTGGGATGGGGACGAGAGGAAGAGGTTTGGGGGCAGATTGGGGATGATGGCTAAAGGGAATGGAGTTTCTTTTTGGGGTGAAAAAAATGTTTTTATTTCGTTGCCATTCATTTTGTTCTCTAGGAGTCACTGGTGAAAGGTCACAGGATCAGTTCCAGGAGGAGGGTGAAAGTGTAACAGTTTACCACTGATATAATCCTTCAGGTTATATCGTGCCGGTCAAGGTCAGTCTGGCTACCCACGAGCCGTCACGAATCCTCACATAGATCCATAAGCTGTCAGCAATTCTTCGGATGTTGGAGTTCGGTGGGGATCTTCAGCCTCTCTAGGCTTTATAATATTAATTCCTTAGGCAGCTTCCAAACTAGTGACACAGGTGGGAGGAGATCTCTCACCTGGTCTATTGCTTAGGTTTCCACTACAAGTCTTCTCTGCCTTGGTAGAGACAAAGAATGGCATCACCAGGCCAGGGCAGTCACATGAGCAGAGACTGTCCACATCCAGAGTCTGAAAATGCCTGGCGTGGCCAAGTGTGGCAGATACAGACACTTTCTTGCTGTCCATGATGGTGCTGATTGTTGATCTCTTACCAACATTAGGGGAGCCCACCAGTCCAACTGGTGTTTTCCACTCCTGAGCCTCAGAACCCGCAGGACAGCTTTCCTTCCATTCTTGGCCATAAGACTCGTCTTTGAGGTTGCCGTCTTCTTCTGAACATGTCTGCCAATCTTCTTCCATCTCTTCCTGGCAGTCTCACTGTTGTCTTCATCACTGGAGGCATGTTAACTAACAGAGAGAGAATCCTTGCCTGGGAGATGTTCCTTCTCAGCCTCATCAAAGTCAGAGTTCTCACACTCAATTGAGTTGATTTCTCCAGGATCTCCATTTTCTTTTTCATTAGTGTCCCCACTCAGTTGAATGGCTTTAGCAAAGCTGATCAGAAAATAACCTTGACACCTTCTGTTTCAAAGTATGTGGCCCAGGCACTCCCCTGCTCTGAAGTCAACAAGTTAGCTTTATTTATCAAAACAACATTTTCCTGTCATCATCTATTTCTTTTATGTAATGTTCCAAATCCTCACATCTGAACAGAAGGGGGTCTGGGTGCCTGCTATCTGGACCACGACATCACTTCTCTCAATGCAGGGCTGGTGCCAAAAGCCCAAATTTCTTTCAAATGGAGTCAATGGCAGCTCTTGTTCTTCTTCTAGCTGGACAAGTTGATGTCTCCATTCTGGAAAGTTATCTTTCTCTGCCTGTCTGAGTTCTTCTGGAGTTAGTCTCTTGGTTCCAGTTTGGGCTCTTTGGTATACACAAGAACTGTTTCTTTTCTTCATGGAGTTTCTTAATTCTCTGGCTCTCTTCAAAAAAACTGCAGTCAGGAAGCACAAACTTAATATAAAGCTTCTCAGCCACAGCCTCTGTCCCTCAAGTTCTGCAGTTGCAGGGAAGTCATTGAGGGACCTCTGCTCAGCCACAGACTGAAGATTAAGGTGGCCCCAGTCATAGCCATCATTGAGTTCAGTGGTGTGCGACCAAGTCGGTGTGATGGTGGCTATGGCTCCAGTCTGATGGTGAATAAGGGCCCTGCCTAAGGATCCACCACCTGGGGCTCTCCTCTGACCCATAGCAATGCAGCTGTAGCACGAATCTTCTCTCTCAGCAATGAGTCTTTGTTTACTTCCTTGCATCCCAGCACTACAAGATGCTTTAGGCTCATCTTGCACATTTCCTTGCTCATACTTGTAACCAGTCATTTGCCCAAGGAGCCCTGGTTCTTCTTCATGAGAAATGATATTTAGGGACCAGCCCAGAACTGACACAGATGCTAGAATAAGCAGACAAGGACATCCAAGCAGTTATTATAACTGTATTTATTTCACATGTTCAAAAAGTTAGGGAGAGATGTGCAAAATATTTTAAAAGATTCACATTAAACTTCTAGAGATGAAAACTACAATGTGCATAATGAAATATACACTGGATAGAATTAATAGCAGAGTTAGCATTGCAAAAAGAGATAGATGAACTTGAAGACATAAGCAAAAACAAAACAAAACACTATCTCAATGAAACACACAAAGAAAAATAATTTTTAAAAATGAAAAAGAGATTCAGTAAATTGTGGGACAACTTCAAGTATTTTAATATATATGCAATAGTTTCCACAGGAGAGGGGAGAAGAAAAATATTTGAAGAATAATGGTCAATTTGAATCTCAGAATCATTATGCTGAATAAAAGAATTCAGACCAAAAAAAGAGTACATACTTTTTATAATTCCATTTATATAAATTTCTAGAGAGTTCAAATAGAAAGAAGATCATGCAGTATGGGGGGAGGTACAGAAGGGAGTGATTACAAAGGGGCACAAGGAAACTTTGGGGGATGATGGATACATTCACTGGATTGATTGTGGTTTCATGACTGTATATATATGCCAAATGTATCAAATTGCATACTTTAAATATGTGTATTTTTATTGAAAATACTCTGTATAATAGAAAAGATCCTAAAGAGAGAGAAAAGAGAATGATGGCAATTAATTTAAACTTATCAAATATATTAAAATTCATGAGTTTTTAATTATTAGAAAAACTACTGATTTCCACTAGAAGTTACTAATGGTAATTTTTATCTTTATTCTGAAAATTGATAGGGAAGGAGAAAAGTCAAGCCTTTATAGTTTTTTTTTTTTTTACAAATTATATTTCAGAGTTTTAAAATAGTTGATGAGAGTAAATTCTTGTTTGTAGAAGAATTCTGGCTAATGAATGCAGGACTCCCCTATAGAATTACAAAAATCATTTTGCAACCCTTGATGAATCCAAGGAGTGATCATTCATAGATTCTGAAACCACTGACTAAAAAACTGATGGCAAATTTCATAATGACAGAATAAGGCCGATCCTACCGGAACCCACTGATCGATCTTAGTGTCACTAAAAGTGAGACAACCAGGCATCTTGTGCCTCCTGATGTAATGCAATAAGAAGGACACAGAGCTAACTATGGGGTATTCTTTTTTAAAACATTGAACCCAAATCTTATCAGCAGTCTATATTTCATCATTGATTTAGGGACAACCAAACTCTGGGACACAGACTCTTGGTAATCCAATTCACAAGAAACTGATGGCCATACATTAATATAAATTGTTCAGAGTTGCTCAGATATTTTCTAATAAATGGGATATTACAGTATTTCCTTCGGTGGGGGCACCCTCTTTCTGCCTTTTCTGGCAACCAGGTATCTAAGACTCTATCAGGTTTCAGAATATAAAACCAGAACATGGAGAATTGGGGGTCCTTAGGGTGTTTGACCTTGGGCACAACAGAACTTTATCCATTCATTTTACTTCACTCCAGGCAACTCCATTCTAATATCAATCAACTATATTCAGAAGAATCAGGCCGTCAGATATGTTTTTAGGTTGGTATGTACCCTTAAAAATAAATATACAGTGATTTTTGTGTGTGGGGGTCTGTATATTTTTAATTTATATAAATGTCATGGATTTCATTGTTTGCATAATTGAAAATGAATCACGCTGTGTATATAATTTTGCATCTAACAACAGCAACAGCAAAACAGCTATTTATTGAGGGCCTGCTCTGTGTCAGAGGCTTTTCTAGGTGCTGGGGGTACGGTCATCGTGTGTGTGTGTGTGTGTGTGTGTATGTTTTGAATTTATATAAATGGCACTAGGCTATACATTGGAATCGGTTTCTCACTGTCCTCAGCCAGTACTATCTTGTTACGCTCTTCTACAGCATATGTCTAATTTAACACTCTGACTGCTGGTGATGGATATTGCCTCCACCTCATCACTACTGCAAATAATGCTGCAATACACATCTTTGAGATCAGAGTTTAGGGACAGGGCTCTCTAAATCCTGCCTACTTGCTCTCTGGATACACTGCACCAACGTGTACTCCTGCCAGCATTTCATGGAAGCTCCTGTTTCCTCACACCCTCAACAATTGGTGTTATTCAAATTAGCCCACCTCCCCCATCTGATGGATGCAAAATGGTATTTCACTGTTGTCTTTACTGCTAGTTCTTTGATTTATAGTGCGGTTCACTGAATATTGCCTCATCAACTTATTAGTCACTTAGGTTTCCCCCAGAGTGAATTGCATCTTCATAGCCACTGCCCATTTTACTATTAGAGCTCTTATCTTTTTCTTCTTTTAAACTTATTGATTCTCCCCCAAATGAATAATAACAGAAACCCCAGCATGATTTTGCCTGGTGTTAGAGACATACTATACATAGTATTTCTCTCCTGCCGATGGTAAGCTCCTGGAGGGCAGGGCAGTCGTAGCTCTTGAATTTCCCGTAGTACTCAGCTCAGAGCCCTACTTGGAGCAGATCTCTGTAAATGCTTGTTGATTGAGTCTGTGTATGGGTCAAGGGGCAGGGGAGGAACCATGAGCAGCTGGAGTGGGACCCTGTGGGTGGGATCGCAAGAAAAATGCATTATTCTGAGGGACCAGGGCCTGAGTAACCCCAATTCTAAAAACAAAGGTAAAGAAAACAACAAAAACATCCACAGTTCTTAGGTAGACATATTCCACCCAAGAGCTCCCTTAGCCTGCGGTTCTGAGAGTTAGTGCCCAGCTCAGCCCTGAGGCGCCCACGAGACTCTCCCACCAAATCCTGTTCTGGATGACGGGATGAGAACGGCACTCCTTAGAAACAGCAGGCAGCATGGCGAGCGCGGGAAGAGGCTGTCACCCAGATTGTCCACTAACTTTTCTTGAACTATATCTTTATTCTGCATGTTGATTCTTTTGAGTGCAACATAATACATTGCAGAACACTTCCAAGTTTCCATAGCTAAGAGCTGTAGAGGGACAGTTACTCTGTCAGCGCTGAAAGAAGACTTTGGATTTTGCTTAGCTAGCACACCGTGATGAACGAGCTGGTTCCTTTTAGCAGGAGGCTGGTTAAACCCACATAATGCTAACAGAGTAGAAATCACCATAAATTGTATTCGCTTGCTTATGGGTGTGTGCCTTGGCTTCCCAGGGAGAGTGCAAGCTGCCTGAAGACATAAACCATAGCTTGCACCTCTTAATTTCTGGTAAAGAGTCATGCTCACAATTGAACACACAATAATTATTTGTTACTAGTCCTAATGAATGAAAGAACTAGAACAAATAAGCAAAGCTGAATATGGAATCGACTTGTTTGAACTCTTTGGAGTTGTATATAGGCACCTGGTCCAGCAGGCAATACTGATCAAGCTTTTGGGGATTGTTGGCTCAGTTGGGAACAATATGACTTTGTAAATATTCAGACAAAGACACAGTGAAGGAAGAAAATAAGAGCTAAGGGTGCAAAAATATAAATAACTCCTTTTTGTGGGTTACTCAGGCCCCTTGACTGTCTCTGTGCTAGACGAGGTGGTCAACGGCTCCTCCAAACCCAATTTCTCTTTCTGGCTTAACTTGCTTTAGGGCCAGCCCACGGATGGTGCAGGCCCGTCCCACATAAGCAGGCCCTGAAGGTAGTTTATTAGTCTGGGCATGGGTGGAGAGCCATCAGCCAATGTGCTGCCTGGCCAGCAATCAGGCACCTGGCACGGATGGTGAATGAAGAGACACAGGGAAAGAAAGACGTACCCTGCGGAGCAGAGCCAAATCCCAGGAGCAGTGGCGCACTAGTGGAAGGCCGATGAAGTCCTCCCCCGACTCCTGCCCTTCCTGACTCCTGGTGTTCCGCTTTTCTTGGATTTCTGAAAAACCTCTTTTTATACTTAAAACGTGCTTTTCCTTTGTTCTTTTAAAACGCTGAGCTACTTTGAACAGGCTTCTGATCTTTGCAACCAAACGAGTTCTCTGGAAAGCACTCCTCTTGCTACTTAGTTGGTCTGTTGGGCATTTAGGGGCCACCAGCAGCCCTGCTGGCCACTCCAGGGGACAGTGACCCTGAGATGGGGAAGGGGCCTTGAGTAAGCCCATCAGTCTCGGCTGAAGGAGGCTTGTTCTCCGGGTTGAGTCTCTCACACCCGACAGACCCAAGAAGACCCAGAAGGAATCCGACGTGAGATCAGCTTAACCTGCTGTCCCTGCTGGTGCAGCATTTTAGGATCTGCTGAACCCTCTGAGTAAACGGCCATACATAGTGACCTCAGCTCCCGTGATAGCAATAAATCCAGGCAACCAGCTGCACCCAGAACTGGGAATAGACTTTCCAAATCTCTTGATTCATGCATCATCCCTACAGCTTTTCTTACAAGGGATCGTCCAGCTGCTTCTTGAACATGGCAGGGTAACCTATTTCTAGCTAACTCTAATTGGAAGAATGTCAACCCTAATTTCAAGCTAAAGTCTTCCTCCCTTTAGTTTCTACCCATTAGTACTAGTCTGCAGACAAACACAAACATAAACTCCTTTCAAGAATAAAGGTAGCCCTTCAACCATCCGGACAAAAGAATCGCGTTTCTTTTAAGTCTTCCTTTCTCCAGGCGAAAATATCTCAAACCCCTCCAACCATTGCTTCCGTAGCAATTTGAATCCCTACACCATCACTGCCATTTTTTTTTCTGGTGGGCTTTAAGTTGGCTCCGGGATAGTCTGAAAACGTGGCAGCCATGCAACTTGGGTTGGTATTTCACCAGGGAGGGGTAGAGGAAGGCTCTTAACTCTGTTCTTTTTTTTTTTTTTCATTTTTAAAAAACTTTTATTTTATTTATTTATTATTATTATTTCTTTACCTCCGTTCCTGCTGATGAAGTGTCCACTGTTTGGAGCAACGCCTGGCTTTTGACTGCTCTTGTGTCTGAGTCTACTCCAACCTTCTAGTCGTTGACAGAATGTTGGCCTGGAGTCAGATACCCAGGCCCTGACCTAGCGGGGCCATCCTAGGGGTAGGAGAGTAGCCGGTCATTTCCTCCCCACCCTGACCCTCTGCGTGGAGCATCAGCCCCTGTCAGTTCCACCAGGGTTCACCCAGTCATGGGTGGGCTTCTGAGCTGAGCTGAGCTAGGGGGATGCCTTGCCCCAGTCAGTTAGCTCTGAAGAGTCTAACTGGGAGGTCACGAACACCTTGGGGGTGGGGGTGGGGGGTGGCTATGAGTGAGCAGAGAAGCCAGACTGCAGAGAACATGAAGGCTCCTGGAAGCAGAGAGAAGAGTGTATGAGGTCCCTCAGAGAGAGAGACAGAGAAATTAACCGGTGACTTCCCAGTTCTCACAAGTCCCAGCTAAACCTTTTTCAGTTGGTTTCCATGAGGTTTCTCCGTAATAAACCCAGTTTTAAAATTAAGATTCTTTGCATAGATTTTGGTTCCAAACAAGCAATCCCTGACCAAGACTCGAGGCACGTGTTTGAACCTCACTGGGCTTTAACTTCGTTGTGGGTAAACTGAGGATGTTGAATGGGTTGTACTACGAGGCTTCTTTCGCTGTATGATTCTTGGTCTTATTGTTCTCATTCTATTCTTCTGTACTTGGGAGGGCTTTGAAAATAAAGACCTGCGTGTATAGCTTTATATGCAATCCCTGGTAAATTTCATCATGCATTCTGGTTAGTCTTCCAAAGCATCTCACATATTAGAATATGTTTGTGTCGTCGTTTAGCAAAGAGTAAATGTAAGAAAAAAAATTGAGAGTTGTGGATTCACCCATCTTCTCAGAAATCTATATAATTTTTGTCTCTCAGGCTTTGAAACTCATTCATTCATTCATTTCTTCATTTTTTAAAGTGATTTCTCCCGAGGCTCGTTGTAGACTGAAGGTGTGTTTTTCCAACTTCAGCAGAAAGCTCTATGAGCAGTAGACACAAGAGCTCTGATTTACTGGGATCTGCTAAGATGGGCATCCAAACCCAACATACCTGTATCCTGAAGTGGGCTCTGGAGTGTCGATACTCAGCCACAACTAATTATGCTATGGTCAGATAAGGGCCACATAAAAGAACTAGTGAAACTCAGGTTGGTCAATTTGCTATTTCTTAACAGCACCGGCTTAAAGACTTGGTGGGAGAGGATGTAGGAATTATTGGCTAAAATGAGCTTTGGGCTTATCTCCAGATTCTGATTATGCAAGGCTATCTGTGTCCCTCATTACCGGAGAGAAATTCAAAAACACTTGGCAACAAGGAGAACACACACACCAAGAGAATATCCCTTTGAGGCAAAAATCTGGGCCCTATCTACTTATAATTCATGTATGCTTCAAAAAGACAGGCAGGAAGCAAGGCCTATTCTCCCAGCTACAGTGTTAAATAGCAAAGGTGATGGACATGCCAGGCTACGTGGAAAACAGACACTTCTGAGCAGGATGTAGCTTTCAGAGACGCGCGAGGAAAAGAGAAAAAGTGGAGAGAGGAACATCCGCCTCCACTACTGCCATCTGCAGCCGCCCTGCACAGGGCTCTTGGCAGCTGGCTCCTCCTGGGTAACCCTGATGCTTGTGGGAAGGAGCCCGGAGCCCCCAGCCTCACACAGCCTTTGTGTCTCTTCTGTGTCACCTGCCAGAAAGGCTCTAAAGCCCAGATCTGGGACTTAGACACCCCTAATCGCAATAGAACTTCTTTCTCATTCTTCACTCTCCCAACCCCATGCAACCCATTCTCTGTCTTAGTTATCACCTCCAGGCCCTCAACTCCCCAAGGCCCCCTTCTCCTCCCAGTCCCCATTCTTTTAACCGCCACCTCACTTAATTTCCTTCCCAACTACTACATCTTTCTGCTGCAACTGCTGGGAATGTTTCCTTCCCTAGATGAGCCCATCAGTCTGCCTAAGCTTCTGCATTTGGAAAATGCTGTAATCACTTCTTCTTCATTGGGATGGTGTGACGGCACAACAAGACAATGCTTGTTAAGTGCTTAGCGCGGGGTCTGCACATAGGACCTGCTCAGTAAATGGTAGCTCAAATGCGTTCTATAATCTTTCTCTACCATGTCTTCCCCTCTACTTACATCTATGTTGTTTTCCTTATTTCAGAAAAACAAACTTCATCTCACTAAAGCTGTCACTAAACTTTGTGAAAACGAGCCCACTCTCACAGCCTCCTCGCTCTCAGTTGCCTTGTTCCTGAAGCCATTAGAGTCAGATTTCGGCCCCTTCACTCTCCTGACTCGTTATTTCCCCACTCCTGTCCCCACCCTGCCTTGCCCTCTGATTCTAGTCTCTCAAGTTCAAAACCTTGGTGTGATTCTCAATACTTCTCTCATTTTCTCACCGTATACTCAACAGATCACCAGCTTTGGTTGATTCTGTCACAGAAAAACCACCTTCCCCTGTATTCCCACTGCCTCAAAGCTGGCCCTCCCTGTCTCTGATCAGAACCGTGTCAACTTGGGGCCCCCCCCCCCCCCCCCAAGTCTCAGCATCTCTAATCCATCCTTCACGTCCTACTCTGTTTAAAAACCTTCAATGCAGGATTTTTCTGTAAACCTACAACTTCTCTAATTAAAACAATTATATTATAAAAATGAATCACTTTTCCATAGCATCTATACGAGGATTGGCATATAGAGTATGCTCGATAAGTCTATGTTGATTCATTGATAATAACAATAATGATAAAACTTTCAATGACTCTTCATTCTCTCTAGGACAACATGTAAATTCCTCAGCATGGCACATGAGGACTTACCAATGGCTCAGCCTTCCTTTCTGCCAGGCAGGCTGTGGTGGTTTGAAGCTGTATATACCCCAGAAAAACATGTTCTTAAATCTAATCCATTCCTGTGGGTGTGAATCCATTGTAAGTAGGATCTTTTGATGAAGCTAGTTCAGTTAAGGTGTGACCCACCTCATTCAGGATGGGATTTAATCCTCTTACTGGAGTCCTTTAGAAACAGAAGAGAGAGAGAGAGAGAGAGAGAGAGAGAGAGAGAGAGAGAGAGAGAGAGAGGAAACCATGGGAGCAAGAGGCTGAAAGCAAGGGGACCCAGAAGGGAAGGGAAGACCAGCAGATCCTGCCGTGTGCCTTGCCATGTGGCAGAGGAGCCAAGGATTGCTGGCAGCCTGTCTTGCAGAAGAAAGCATATCCCTGATGATGCCTTGATTTGGACATTTTCATGGCTGCAAACTGTAAGCTAATAAGTTCCCATTGTTTAAGCCAATTATATTTGCTCTCAGCCACCTAGGAAACTAAAGCACAGGTCCATGCAAAACTTGCCTGAGACACTGACTTCCATAAGGTGCCCTCCATGTCAGAGCTTTTCGGGACTCCACACCTTGCCACACTTTGCCACGTGATGGCTGGACTATCATCACCTTTCCATTGTTGATTAAATTCCTATTCCCCTTTCAAGATCCTAATCAAATACCACCTTCTTTGTGAAGACTTTTCCCACCTCCTCAGGGGCTCACATGTATGATTTACCATTAGGCATGTCTGCGTCTCCCAAAATATAGTCCTCTCCTCATTGGCAGTCATCTCAATGCTGACTGCAGCTTCAGCACCTGGCAGGGAGTCAGGGCCAGCACATGCAAGGTGGTCAAGTACTGTATGACGAAGAATTGATAGAAATAAGGGAAGAAATGCTTTGAGGACCTCTGAGCCCAGAGGCAAAGGAACTAAATGAGAAGGAGAAGAGAGGAGGCCCCACTCCCTTCCCCAATTAGGCTTCAAGAAAGGCTTAAGAGCTAGGGAAGATCCAGGCTAAATAACAAATGAACCTGATGATTTGGTCTTGGGTTAGAAAATTGTACTCTGGAATGGAGTGGTGGTGTTGACCAGACATTGCAAATGAGGTGCTAGGTTTGGTTCCTCTAGCTGGTGCTCCTTGGTTAACTGAATTGACAAGCCTCCTAGAGAGGAAGACTCGGTCACCATTTACAGGTGAGTTGCCAGCATGCCCTTACAGCCGTGTCTGTTCAGGACAAGGCCATAAAAAGATAAGAGTGTCAAAATAAACCTTGAGCGTCTAGCTGAGCAAGAACAAGGGCAAGTTGAAAGGGTGAGGCAGAGCAGGAGAACCAGCCCGTTCAGTTTGCAGACACTCCCCCGATGGGCTGAACACCGGCCCTGGTGGGCAGACGTTTCCCAAGACAACCCTTACCAGGACCAAAGCCTGACCTGCAGGCAAGTTAACAAAGCAGTGAATCGTCAAACAGCAAACATTGTGGTTTGCAGCAAAGGCCAGAGGGAAGCTTAGGATTTGGAAACCTTCACGGCAGCAGTAATGAAAATGGGGTCGGCTCAGCTCAGAGCAGCCCTGAAAGGAGGCCAGGCCGCATGGCAGCGGCACAGCGGGGCTGTAGGAGGGGAGGGTTTACCGGCACTGGAGCACTTACACGGCCCCATCAGGGATTCTAGGTGGCACTGTTAACGTGTGACAGCTGACACAGAGGTGGCACCAGCAGAGGTTAATGGAGGACTCAGAGGCATTATTTATTATTGTTATTTTTGCCCTCCCTTACAGTGGTTTATAGCCAGCACTTTGTCAAGATTTCCAGGCCCAGCCGTATACAAATGACAGAAGGCCGGTTCTCAGGGGAGCCCTTCTCTGACGTAGGGTTGTAAGCTGGAAGACAGCATGCGAGCAAAAGGGAGTGAATGGTTGGCTGAGCACCACCAAAATCTGCCCCAGTCAGAGGAAGCAAGCAGCCCAAGACCCGGGGGACCGCAAAGGGGTGGGCCAGGATGGGCACTGCAGCCCGTCTGCTGGAAAGAAATGAGCGTTCTTCAAGGTGACCAAGCCTGGATTGGATTAAAAATACATATCTGCAAGCTGGATGCCACATTGGCGGCACTGTATATTATTTACTCCTAGAAAATGTTTTCCAAGTGACTGCTATAGCCTTTGATTTATGCATGGTGATAGCTGGTGATTATATCATAAAGACTGTACAAATTCCAGGCCACTGCATAACAAGTTCAATATGTGTGGTAAAGCTAGGACCTTCTTTACAATACGATGAACTACTTTAAGGAGAGCGATACTGAATACTTTTTCCTTTGGCACGATCTAGCAATCTATTTTATCTATCGTTATCTATTATTGGAGACAAGGCTGGATTAGGCAAGAAGGAAAGGCATTTGCATGGATGGTAATCAATAGATAGAAACTGAAACTTTGGGGAGTCTTAGACTCTTTTCCTTTATTTATGTATTTGTTTGTTTCTTTGTTTCTTTATTTGTTTATACCTGAGCCCCAGGGCTTTCTTTTGGGCTTGGAAACTCAAAAGGGTAAGAAATTATATTATAACTGAGATTTTTAGTTCCCTAAGTCTGAACTCATATATCAATAAGCTATATGTTACATATTGAGATATATATATGCAAATTATTTTGCATAGAGTTCAACAAAAGTTCTCTAGGAACCAAGGAAACCAGAAGATGGTTTTAGTGATTGCTTATAAGTTGGCTATGAATAAGACCATTGAGCAACTCTGGGGTTGGTTGGGCTATAAATATCTCTGTGGCGAGCTTAAGAAGTCAATGATGTCCTAAGAAGGACACATGCATCTCAGAAGGGACAATCCCATGCTGAAGAAGGCCAGGGATCAAGAAGTGCTTTCCAAAAAAAAAAGAAGAAGTGCTTTCCACTGGACACCATGTTGTTAGATGGCTCATGGCATGGTTGGAAAAGTTTTTAAAAAATATCTATACATATGCATATCAGTACTGCCTCACAATAATAACAAATTACCACTGATTCTTCTGGAACATCAGTGGCCTGCAGCAGCTGGGAAAGCAATGATGTAAGGCCAAAAGAAAGATGAAGCTGGAGAGGGAGCACTATGGAAGAGAGAATAAAAGGGGCTCAAGTAGCCAAAACTATTCTGAGAAGCTTTCTGGCGTGCGCTAACTCTTTCTTATGGACGGGGGTTCTCTTCAGAATGAGCCAGATCAGAATAGTGCCCTCTGCAGCCTGATCCTAGGGTATGGACTATACACAAACCTATTTGTGCCTGGGATGAACTATTCAGTTAGGATCTTAGAAAAAAACACCATTTAGGCTGATGCTACATTAGAGCCCAGTGATCTCTCAGCCAATTGAGGTTGGATAAGGATGAGTATAGGAGGAGAGAGAATACAACTTGAGCTCATAGTACCAAAGGGACACAGCTTTAAGGACAGCAATTTTCCAATCATAACTTGACAGGAAACAATACACGGGGAAACCAATGAGAAGACCCAGGATACATCTTTGGAAAAAGCTAACAAGGCCTTTGAGCACGAGCCAGGATTATCCAAGGGCTGTTTGGTACTTGGCCGGAGAGTTGGCTCTACAGAGAACTTATGATCAAACCCTCCCTGGATATGTGCTCATAGGATCGATAAACGTTTCTGATTCCGGAGCCAGTTGGGGGCCAAACGGAGCTCAAAGGTCCTTTTGGTCCAAGTAAACAGAGAACGGGGCCTCCCAAACTTCTGGCCTGACATGCAGGGAGGCTGTTGGCCCATGACTTCACGTTGGCTGGAACAAGTTTCTCATGATTCTGGACGGCATTTGTTGGTGTTGCAGGCGGTAACCATCCCAGCTGGGCTGGGAAAGGTAACAGTGTAACTGGGAGGAATTAAAAGATAGGCTTCATCAGAGAAACCAGTGCTTTCCTGTTTTTAGGGCATGTAATTACAATGTCTGCTTTCGGCTGGAGATCCAGCTTCCTGGCCTGACTCATTCCACAGCAGCCGTCCGCTCCCTCTGCGTTTCTACAGTACATGGATTGCCTTGAATCATTCCTAAGCATTTCCTGTATATACCACATTCTGTCCATTTTAATTATCCTGTTATCCCTCTAATGGAATTTGAAGCCAAGGAAATAATGGCCAGCTCGTCCTCAAGGAACTTATAGCCCGTGAAAGAAGTAGATGTATAAATAATAACATCACAGTGGAAGCACAGCCTGGGGAGGGGGGTGATGGCTTGGCCAGGGGGGTTCACAGAAATAGGAACTGGCCCAGAATGTTTCTCACCGGAGACAATGCAGTCCTAAAACCAGAGGTATAAGCCAATGGAGAATCACTATGGCAAATCACATGGCAATCCAAAGCCAATGAAGCCACAGGGACAAGAAATGGAAAATATAGGATAAGAGAAAGGAAACAGGGAGTTGGGAGCAATGAAGAGGGGATTGGGGCACTTGCCTAAAACACATGGGCCTGCAGCCTTTTGAGGGCAGCCGGTCAGCTGGGCTTGAAGGATCAAAGATAGAATGGCAAGAGGGAACCAATTTCGGAGAAGATTAGGAAGCAATCAGATACGAGCGGTGAAGAGAAGGCAGTCTCTAAGATAATCCTGGAGTTGTTTGGAGGCTGCTTGGCAGGTGCATGAGGCTGACATGAACTGACACCCAGATTAGGGGAGAAGCAGCCTTGGGGAGGAAGGGCACGAGCCCATTTGGGGCACATTGAATTTAAGGTTTTCAAGGACCAGTAAGTGGACTAGCTGTTAGGTATTTGGAAATACAGTTTCTTACCTCAGGACCGGAGACCTGTATCTGGGAGTGATTAACCTCAACTGGGGTTTGCCATGGATCCCCCGGAGAAAATGAGGACAGTGAGACGCTGGCCCCACGGCTGAGCCGTGGAGCTCGTCTCCGGCCTAAGAGCAGGCGTGAGTGTGAGAGAGCCATTCTGGTGGAGGTGTGGCGACAGGAGCTGAAGGGGTAAAGACACAAGCAAAAGCTGAGAAAGTGGAGGCAGGGAATGGACACTTCTTTTTAAAAGATGCCTGAGGGTGAAGGGAAGCTGGGAGACTAAGCAGTAGTTTGAAAGAAGGCAGAGTCGTGGAAAGGTTTTTTAAGGAAGGTGAGTGTTGTGGATTGGATTGTGTCTCCCAAAAAGAAATGTTGACGCCCTAAGCCCCAAAGCCTGTGAGTATGCCCGGATTTGGAAATAGGGTCCTTGCAGATGTAATTAGCCCAGGTGATGTACTACTGGATTAGGGTGGGTCCTAAAGCCAATGCCTGGGGCCCTTAAAAGGAAGGAGAGACTTGGAAACAGAGACAGACACACACAGAGGGAAGACAGCC